>CAJDSM010021003.1:20296-34820 GCA_903981925.1 Ostrea lurida
GCTTGGCGGTGCCCTATTTTTATTTTAAGCCAAATACCCCATACACACAATTTTAACTAATTTATTTAGGTCATACATCAAGTAGTACACAGGTACAGAGGTACATGTCGTTGATGACCGGGGCTAGTTGTACTGCTACTGAACCGCCCACCTGTACAGCGATCTCTTTGTCTGACACAGAGTGGGGAATTCACGGAAACCACACATATTACGTCACAATTAAAGCTGAGAACGCGGCAGGTCTTACTACCTATGGTGTATCAGAGCCGTATATCCATAATGTGCAGCTTCCATCAACAGGAATAGTCATGGACATAGCGGTGTGTATATTGATTTTCAGATTATGTAACACTATAACCACTGAATCCTTTTCGGCGAGTTCTTCAATAGTACGTGTACATGTAAAGGCAAAGATAACGAACAGTGATCAATCTCGTAAGTCCCAAATAAAATACAAAAACAAATGTTGGGCAAACATGGACCCCTGGACATAAAAGAGGTGGGATCAGGTACCTAGGAGGAGTAAGCACCCCCTGTTGACCGGTCAAACCCACCGTGAGCCCATACTTTTCCAGCACTTTTTGCTTTGACTTTAATCACTTTGTTGGTTCTTTTGTTTCTTTCAAATATATATTTTATGATAGACCGCACTTTACCAGCACTACTGTTATTTTGGTTCTAGATCAACGTGTTAGGTGGCATGGCATTAAAAGCTAGTATGTTATCAACTACCATGGATGCCGTAATTTCGTTTTTGGTGGAAGAGAGGGAATTACTAGTTGAGTTTGAGGTATGTTTAAGGGTGTCAGGGAATGCACTTCCCCACAAAAGTATTTGCGAACTTACTTTAGCAAAAATATGCAGACTGTACCTAATTTTGTTGCTTAGGGGATTCAATGGAGGCTTACTCTACAACAAGTCCTAAATTATTAGTCCCCTACCGGTTTGTAACCGGAGGGGACTATAGCTTTCTTCTTTGTCAGTCCGTCTGTCCCCATTCTATCCCATTGGTTTTCCGCACTTTTTTCTAACTGCTTGCAGATATTCATTTGATATTTGGTACATTGCTTTGCCATACCAAGTTAAAGATCAAGTTCGAGTTTGGTTTCGCTCGATTTTTTTTTCACTGAGTTATTACCATTGGACTTACCTTCAGAATGCTTGTGTGAAACTTGTTAAAAACTTTACATCATTTTTCTGCACACAGTATTCCACTATATTTTATACACTGTTTTTGACTACGGATCACTCCGTTTGCCTAATCAAGATGTGGAACTCAGGCCGGTGTGACCGGTCCACAGGGGATGTTTACTCCTACTAAGTACCTGATCCCACCTGAGGTCCGTGTTTGCTCAACTCTTTGTTTTGTATTTTCATTTGGACCAGGGAAGTTGATCACTGTTCATTATATTCGCCTTTTCTTGAGAATGATCACTGTTCATTACCTTCCACTGGAGTGCCCTAAAAACTTTTAGTTTGGAGTTTGGAGCCAATCAATTAAAACATCTTTTGTCTTGAAATGCAAAACAAAAACCACTAAATCATCTGTTTCGGATTTGCAACTTCATATGATGTAACTACGCAATTGCGAGGCAATGTCAGAAGTTTGGAATATGGGTGAAATTTCAGTACTGCAATGTTGGTTTCCAAAACAAATATATAAGAAGAAAATTTCTTAACATAAAATGACGACAAACTAAGAAGGTAAATATTGTATTATTTCACCATCGTAATAAAATTGTGATGATGCATAACTGTATATTACAGAAAAAGTATGTGTCATTTCTGCGAAATTTTTACGTACCGGTATAACCCATTTTACCATATGATGCATATCAAATATTTACTATCATTTTCTTTTTTAGAATGATGTGGCTTTTCATTTTATTGTAAGTATAGTATTAGAGGCAATTTGAAATGATGATATCAGACTCTGATAAAACTTCCCTAATTTAGTATTACTATTATTATTATTGGTATTTGCTTTGTCCCCATGTAAAAGTATTCAACTTTCTTTTCTTTCTAGAAAACCTTTGAGAAAAAGATAAACTGAATGTTGCAGCCATTTGCATCTTACTCATTATGTTTAGATTTAAAGATATATAGATGTCTCTGGTTTAAGATAAGAATAATTTGTTTTGTGTTTACTGGTAACAAGAATGTTTAGCACTTCTCATACAAATTCAGGACATAGAAGACATTGATTTCTCATCTGTGACGGACAGCCTCTCTGCAAGATGGACAGGGTTCTCTCATGCATATATTGACGTCACTTATAAATTTCGAGCGGGAACTTCACCAGGCGCCGATGACGTGGTTCCTCAAAAAGACGTCGGACGTAATGAATCGCATACTGAACATGGTCTTACATTGGGTTTTTTCAAGGTATATATTATCATCAATCCAAGAAATGATCATTCCGTAAATATTGGCGATTTCTTTGAAAGAAGATAAGTTCCCAATCTTATCATGTTACGGTGCCATAAAAATCATTACGCATAAGGAAAGATTGACAAAACACTATGGAGCTCTCTTGTACTAAATGTATTTGATTTTGAAACACCAGAAAAGCTGTCTACGAATAAATACGATTTGGAGGAAATATCATTTTGAATGGCTTTAACAGCAAAGCATGGTCACATTATAAATAGCATAGGAATTGGAAACAAACCATGAAAATTAGAATGAAGCGTTGGTTTTCTACCTAAAAATCCTACTACAACCTAAACATGTATTTTTCTGAGATTTATTGTAGTTTATTTGAGGAAATTGAATGATAGAATACAGTAAAATTGACGCAGAATATTGAGTCATGTTGTCAATTTGACAATGATTTTTGAAGCATCTAAATGTTGTAATCAATTTTTTCTTTGGTCTGGGTACGAGTCTGTATAATGTTCATCTTTAGACCTATTACGTCACCGTGACTGCTGTATCGTCTGCTGGCAGTGTTGAAATGACATCTGATGGACTGACGATTGTCCAAGATAATGCTTCTCTGTCTGGTATTTTTGTTTTTGATGGGGAGGAATGCGTTACAGAAGGTAAGGGATATCTTTCAAGGCATTTACAATTTCATTTGTTAATACGTTAAAATGTAGGATTAATATTACATTTATTTGTCATTCTAGCATGGAACACTACCACAAACCAAAACCATCATGCCTGGGTGAGTTAATTTTAGAGCAATACAATACTTGCTTAAGTTTCATATTACTTTAGTATCAAAATCAGACAAAACAAGCAAATGATTTTCCGATGCCTTAGTTGACATACTAGCGAAAAAAATATTGTGTAGTTTAGTTTATATATTCATTTACATCAACAAAATATTATGTACATATATATCATTATTTAATATAATGCATTGTCTTTCAAATCAAACTTCAAACCACGGATCATGCCCATTATGGTTGATACAAACAAACACGGACAATAAGGTGGTACAAAATGTTTCAAAAGTTTAATAGTATGTATGATTGCAATTTGCACCGATGCATTATTCACTTGCGACGCATGAAAGAAATCAGGTTATGCAGAAATGCTTGCGGAATGTTCCACTTTAGCTCAATAAAGAACTATTTAATAAGCCTGGTGATATTGCAGGTCAAGGTATCACATTCTCGTTTTGCTGCTGTAGATATCTAAGTCACTAACAACGCATGCAGTGTGTGGTTTTGCGTTGTCCAGATACAGAATGAAATTACGCTGGTTGTTATGAATGAATGGAATGGTGTGCTTACCTGGTATGTGCAATCTCGTCATAATAGCGCACGCCGGGTGAATTGCTTTCCACTACCACCAAAAGTCCTTCCATTTAATTCCACCCAGATCATATAGCCCCTTCCACAGAATTGGCAGTACTGAATAATGCAGGCGTCATTGCAAAATTCGACGGCAAGCTTGAACATGGCCATAATTGCTGTCGAGATAACATTTCGACTCGACCGGAACAAACCTTCCATCTTATCTCTGTTATTGAAATGACGATGGCTCTTACACCACTCTAATTTGGCAACACGGTGACGCTAGAGCAGAACAGGACGGATAGCAGGACGTCGAGGATATTGCCCTCTTGTATTATGTTCCTTACGGAACGTCGATGCCCAGGGGTGTTTTTAACGGTCTAAGCTTAAGAAGCCGATTGGAACCAATTACGCAAATATGACGCCTGTGTATATACATGTATATGTCTTGCAACACACAGGCGTCCTGATCGTTGACTGTCCTAAATAGTGCCAGTTTGCTACTATCATCTCCAGAAAACATCAGCATTGTTATTATGAACTCCAAATTGCATTGCCATATTGCTTTTAGACACCCCAGCCTTCTGCAACCCAATTGTCTTCAAACTATGATTTTCAAGTCTCAATCAAAGTTTTATTTCAAAAGGCAATGCTTTTCTGTTTCAATACATTGAATGCAAAGTATTCTTTCTAATCGATTATTAACCACGTGTCTCTTGGAATCAAAACTCAAGAAAAGCATATGGCCACCAAGGTGAATCGTACGTAATATTAAACATATCTGCTTCATATTTGGATATTTTACTTAACATTGACTCTAATGGCAGACTGACAACTACATTATATGATAAGCGTGATGACTTTGACTTTGCAATCGTCAACTTTCCTTTTCTATGTAGTAATATACCACTATCACCTGCTTATGGTGTGTATATCTCCCAGTTGATTCGATACGCAAGAGCATGCTATGCGTATGCGGACTTTTTAAAGCGAGGCCAACTACTAACAAAAAAGTTGATGCTGCAGGGTTATAACGAATCTCGTTTAAAGTCATCATTTCGCAAATTCTACGGTCGCTATAATGACCTTGTTTGCGATTACAAATTATCACTAAGTGATATGTTGACTGATTTGTTTCATACCCTTTGTTAGACTGTCATTTTCCTACTAGATTTGACTACTGGTAATCCCGTTTACTTTATTTCGACTTAGGGCTCACGGCGGGTGTGACCGGTCAGCAGAGGATGCTTACTCCTCCATGGCACCTGATCCTACCTTCGCTTTTGTCGGAGGTCCGTGTTGCCCTACACTCGATTTTGTATATGTTTTTTGGATTATGATTACGTTTGACACAATGTTAACTTCGCCTTTTTGTACAAATATAGTATCCAAACATCCATTTAGCATAATATCAAATGAAGAACGATCAAAGAATACATTTCATGTTGTTGTTTAACATTTAAGTTTCTTTTTTCTGCTAGTAAATGTATTTTGTAATACAATACATTTTGTCCGTCACCCATTTGTTTGTTCGGGGTAAATTTTGTTTGATGTTGATCTGTATTCAAAGTGAAATACAATGATCTATAAACCATTTTTGCATACATCCTACCATACACTGATTTTGACTACGGATTACTCCGTTTACCTTATCAAAACAATGGGCTCAAGGCGGGTAGAACCGGTCGACAGGGGATGCTTATTCCTCCTAGGCACCTATTCACACCTCTGGTGTGTCCAGGGTTCCGTGTTTGCCCAACTCTTGTTTTGTATACTAGTTGGGACTTAAGGGATTTATCACTGTTCGTTATCTTTGCCTTTATATATGTTCAGATCAGCGATGTCCCTATTCCATGTCAAATAAGACCTTTATATCACAGGTTAGTGTAGGGATTTTAAATAGATAAGAACTGTTCTTAATTTTGAGATGTTAGACTTGTGTATGTCCTAACGTTTATCCAGTTGTTTTGGTGTATTTTCTAATCCTATAAACATTATGTATGTGAACAAAATATTTTTTTCAATGCCAAGTTTACAATGATTGTGGTTAAATCTGCTTTTTATAAAATATTTAAAATGTCTCTCGTATGGAAAAATAGGTTTACATAAATACAATTTCAGTAAACGTTATAACATTTTTGTGTCTCATATAGGCGTTTCTTCTCTTCCACAGAGTATTCACACCGCAACTGCCACCAAGAGACAGTGACTTTCAGTTCGTCCAAGATTCTTTGAGCGGGTACTGGACAATCTCGAATGAGTCCTTGCCTTCACACCAGACATGTATTATCGCATCGAAATTGAATCTCTTTTACGGGGTATGCCGTATTATAGCCATGTTCACAAATTCAAAGCCATGAGGTCTCTTCTGAAAATCGTATATCAATTACTATAATGTAAATAATTAGGTTAGTTTGCATAAAGTGTTCAGCAGTATATAATGTAATTCAATAAAAAAAACATACTTTCTAGCATGACTGGGACTGTCTACAAAAATTACACATACCAGATTACGGAAGTCAGTATGCTCACCGTCACTGGGATTCTGCTCGATTCCTGGCAGACCTGTATCGTTTTGGGGTTCAAATATGTGCAATAACAATTTTTACCAGCCGATACATAGGCAAGGCATCCTATTTCTCGCAATCCATCCATCAACAGTGGATATGACTGTAAACCATGATAATTCCTCCTCCCAGGTAATTATTTTGACATTAGAATATTTTTCATAGAAATTTGGTCTATTGATGCTCTTTTCACATAATTATGTAGCATCTAAATTCATACATAAAAATTATACAAAGCATATATCGTAAGACTAAGTTTTCATACCAAATTTAAAAAGCAAAACTACTTCCATAAGGATATGAATTGTGGGAACATTGTTTCGGGATGTAAAATGCCCCTAAAACATTAAGAAAAGAAAACATTGATATTCAATCATTGTAATATCAATGTTATAAAACCTAAATAGGTAGAAAAGTAGCACACACTGTTTTCATTTAAGGTAAACTGTGATTAACCGTATTATTATATGATTGAATACTTCCTAGCTCTCAAATTGGCTGCGATCCAACAAAGTAGAAGTAAATAATTCCTAATATTCACCTCCACGTGACCCTCCAGGTGAACATTAGGATTTATTGACTTTATGGATCTCAGCCAACTTGCCGTGATTGATCGATTCACCGCCTTACAATTAAAGCAAGGAACAATCTCTAAGGTTTTTATCAACCATTTAATTATATAATAAAATGATTATTGCTACTTTATCGGTCAATACGTTGATTTAGACACATTCGAAGTAAAATATTAACCTGGCCCTTCAGGCTCAGTGAATATTGTACTTCTCAGGTGTCTAAATCATCATATTGAACTCAAAAACAGCAATAATTGTATATTATTAAATGTACGTTGATTTTATTCCAATTAGCTCAGAGTAGTCATGGATATGTTTGCGGACCCAGATATACAGATTCCAAAAGATAAATATGGCGTCAACAACAGATATGAATGGGCCATCACAGACCAATCGGAGATTGGCAGAATCCACACTCAGTGGCATGAACTGAAAGATTTTCAAGTCGTACCGCATAAATACAAGGTAAGCATTAAAATAATTATCATTTTACTGATTTCAAAATCGTAGCCAAATATCTGAAATGATAAATAAAAATGGTTGTTTGCAGATGTTCATGATACCGTTGTCTGGGAAATGGACTTTTCAAAGTGCCCCGACGATTCCACAGTCAGATTTCTACAGAAATCAAGGACTGTAGTGCGTTTGATCCTCTACTCATCAAACCCAACATTGTCCTTGATGTTGTTGGGAAACCAGATGTCAGTAGAGGTTTGTATTTATAGAAAATTTAGAACAAAGTGTCCAGATGTCCACTGGATACTAAACTAAGTTTATTTTCTCTACAAAAATAGTTCAATTTTACTTGTAATTTGATCGGTTTATTTGACTTGATCAACTTTCTTTATATCATATAAACAATTTTTCGGTTTATGACGCTATTGGACGTTCTGATTTAATTTTCATCTGTGTTGCTATGGCCATAGTTTTACAAATATAGTAATATTATATATTTCCTTTAGAACATAAAATCATATACGGTACTAATTTTTGATTGCACCAGAATGCGCATTCGACAAATCTATGTCTCATCAGTGATGCTCAAAACCGAAATGTTTGGAAATTTAAACTTTAAGGTCATACGCAACGTTCGTTATTGTATATATTTTTATAGAACTATTCTTATTATAAACTAACAATAACCCTTAGATATTCTTTGAGAAAAAAATCAGACCATATTTCCTGTGTTTTGGAAAAGATAACAGTTGAATGAAGAAGTAATTGCAACAATTATTCATACTTGAATCTGAGTTACCTCTCTTTGGAGAATGCAATGCGATGCACCTGTACGTATGGCATACTACAGAAAAACACTGGTCAGTTGTTGTATAATTATATTTCATCATAATCAAATAATTCCGAAGGAATGAAGTGATGTTTGCGGTGTCTGTAACTCTTATTATCATCATTGGAAAGTCTTCAATTTTGGGATAGAAAAAAAATTGTGAAATGTACATTGCGTATGCCCTTAAAGTTAAAAACTTTATAAAAGTGAACAATGTAGTGTCAAAGACTGGAGCCAAATACTTCGAAGGATCAGAGCTATGCCTGAGGAGATAATCCTTAATTTTGATATGAATTTCTAATGTTACTATTGCAATGTAACTACATATCCGTATTCCAGCTAGTAACATAGTACATAGCAAACTGGGCCTGTAGAGACCTCTCGGGACTAACACTTAACCAGCAGAGGCCTCGCACCCAGGGGTCATAAATAAATCATATACGGTACTAATTTTGATGCACCAGATGCGCATTTTCGACAAAGTATGTCTCTTCAGTGATGCTAAAGACGGCGAAAATGTCTGGAACCATTGTCCAAATTAACAGTTTTAAAACTTCATAAAACCGTGACAATTCTGAGCTGCCAAAGACTGGAGCCATATACTTTCGAAGGAGTCAGAGCTATGCCTGAGGGAGATAAACCGTTAATTTTGATATGTTTCTAATGTTACTATTGCAATTAACTACATATCCGTATCTTTCAAAGCTTAGTAACATAGTAATATAGCAACGTGGCTTATAGGGACCCTCGGGGACTAACAGTTTCACCAGCACCGAGGCCCCGACCCAGGGGTCATAATCATAATCATATACGGTACTCAATTCTTGATGCACCAAATGCGCATTCTGCGACAAGTATGTCTCTTGCAGTGATGCTAAATACCGAAATGTTGGAGAAATTCCAAACTTTAAAGTTAAAACTTCATAAAGGTGAAGCAATGTAGTGCCAAAGACTGGAAGCCAAAATACTTCGAAGGCATCAGAGCTATGCCTGAGGAGAGATAATCCTTAATTTTGATTATCGATTCAATGTTACTATTGCATTAACTACATAATCCGTATTTCAAGCTAGTAAATAGTACATAGCAACTGGGCTGTAGAGACCCTCGGGGAAACTAGAAGTATTAGCTCATCATGAAGCGAAGGTTCAAGTGAGCTGTTCTGATTCGCCATTTGTCGCGTCGTCTGTCTGTCCCGTGCCGTGCTGTTCCTGTCTGTTAAACTTCTAACATTTTTGACTTCTTCTCAAAACCGCTGGGTCAAATTCATACCAAACTTGGTACAAATCATCTTGGTGAGAGGAATTGGGTTTTTATTCAAATGAAAGACAGGCCCCCATCAAAGGGGAGATAAGTCACAAAAGGGTGGTGCCATTTAAAAAGCTTTCTCAGAACTACTGGGCCGAAAAGCTGAAATTTATATGAAAGCTTCCTGATATAGTGGAGATCAAATTTGTTCACATCATGACCCCTAGGGGTACGATTGGGCCCAATAGGGGATCAAGTTTTACGTATGATTATATAGGGAGAAATCTTTTAAAATCTTTCTTTCAAGAACCACTGGGCCAGAATAGCTGCAAATTAAATGAAAGCTTCCTGATATAGTGGAGATTCAGTTTGTTCAAATCATGACCCCGGGGGTACGATGGGGCCCCAATAGGGAATCAAAGTTTACATATGATTAATAGACGAAGAATCTTTTAAAATCTTCTCAAGAACTACTGGACCAGAAAAGCTGACATTCATATGACAGCTTCCTGTATATGGTGGGAGATTCAAGTTTGTTCAAATCATGACCCCCCGGGGTACGATGGGGCCCCAATAGGGATCAAAGTTTTACAAATGATTATATAGAGAAAATCTTTTTGAAATCTTCTCAAGAACCACTGGACCAGAAAAAGCTGAAATTTATTGAAAGCTTCCTGATTAAGTGGAATTCAAGTTTGTTCAAATCATGACCCCCGGGGGTACGATGAGACCCAATAGGGGTTCAAAGTTTACATATGATTATATAGAGGAAATCTTTTTAAAATCTCTCCAAAGAACCAATAGGCCAGAAAAGCTTCCTGATATAGTGAGATAAAAGTTTGTTTAAATCATGACCCCCAGGGGTAATGTGGGGCCACAATAAGGATGAATATTTTACATGCAAATATCTGGGAAAATTCTTTAAAATCTTCTTCATTGAACCAGACGAGTGGATATTTACCTGAAAGCTTCCCGATATGGAGTAGATTTAAGTTTGTTTAGATAATGCCCCCCCCCCCCCCTTTCGAGGGTTAGGTGGGCCACAATAGGAGATTAAAGGTTGCTACTACTGCTCTTTCTTAGTGACGCAGTGCTCAGGTGAGCGATGTGTGCCCATGGGCCTCCTGTCTATGTAATTGGCAACCAGAGGTCAGATCACCACAATGAATTATACGGGATGAAAATAATTGTAACTCAATTCATATCATATAGTTTATAAACTGCTTCGGGTAGACTGGGCAACCCCACTTTATATCGTATGAAACGTAAAGGATTGCTTTCATTCTTTAGAAACATTTACTTATCCTGTTAACAAAGAAAACAATAAGGCATGTAATGAAATAAACAAACCAGTCAAAAGTATACCTTCCTTGATAATTAATCACTAAGTTATTGGATACCTTGTATCTTTCAGATGGACATGGAGAAGCCATCCTTCTGCAAACAAACGCTAGATGGCCACACCCCGACATGGACTACACACCAAACATGAACTATATATCCGCCGTTTGGCCTACTCTACGCTACAACTCTTACACCGTGGCAGTTATCGAATATTGATGTCGCTACTTACTATCTGCCAACAACCAGTTTGTCCTTAAAGATCCTTGTAGTCATCCAGACGCCATCAAATGTGGTATGTAATGGAGTGTTTTAAACTCTTTACCCGTTTTTAAAAAGATGAAGAAGATTGTAAACATATAAATGTTGTATCAAATCCAAGAGGCAATATTTTGGTTTTGAAAATAAAAGTTACTGAATTGATAGTTCAACAACATCTATATTTTTATATTTAGAGCATGAATTCATCAATGTAAAATTCAAAGATGGTGAACTGGAACACGGCCAGCGTTATGTTGTATGTATCCACACGGAACATACAGAGATTACACACGAAAAATGGACTCAAGTTCTTCCGGAAGTGAATGTTTGCAGTGACGGAATTGTGGTGGATCTCACACCTCCTTCTTTGGGAAACGTTTGGATCGGAAAACAAGGACAACATTATCAGGTTGTAATCAGGGGAAAAAGTAATTGCACCCATTGTTTGCTTGCTGGCTATATGTGTATTATTTTCACCCAAATATACTATTGCCACTTTACTTTTCGGACACGTCGAATTATGTGATTTTTTTTTGTCACCAGGTTATCATACATGTAGCCATCATTAAAAAGTGAAGATAACGAACAGTGATCTATGTCTATGTCATAACGCCTATAAAAAATAAAAATCTAAGAGTGGGGGAAACACAGAGCACTGGACATACCAGAGGTGGGATCAGGACCTGGGAGAAGTAAGCATCCCCTATTGACCGGTCATTCATATATTGATGAAGAAAACGGAGTAATCCGTAGTAGAATTAGTGTGAAACATATCCGTATGAAACAAGTCAGACAACATTTTACAGTCTGTATTAGTAAACTAGATCGTTATAACGACCGTAGAATTTGCGACATGCTGCTTTTAAGCGATACTGTTGAAATCCCATGTAACATCAAATAGCCTGCCTCCATCAAATTAGACATTTGAAGCACCACATCACAACTACCGGTTGCGTATAGCTCAGTGGTGGAAAAGGAAGGTCGTGAGTTGAGCCCTGATTGTGTCAATTCAAATTCTGAGCCGTAAATGAAAAGGCGAAAATAACGAACAGTAATTAATCTCGTTAGTCTCAAACAGAATACAAATCAAGATTTGGGCAAATATGGACCTGGATACACCAGAGGTGGGATTAGGTTCTAGGAGAAATAATCATCCCCTGTTGACCTGTCACTCCCGTCACGATCTCTCGATCTCTCTCTCTCTCTCTCTCTCTCGCTCGATCGATCGATCGATCGAAAACGAAGTAATGCGTAATCCATATCAAACAGCATTTGACTGCGAGAAAATCACGTATATCTTATTATTATACCTCTGAAAAATCACCGAAAAAAGAATACCAGACTATCTCCCTGCAAAGAGGTGTGACAGTCTGATGAACTAACACATACCTATTCGGAACACCTAGCAATTTCTTTCAAGTTAAGGAAAAGTTCCGATACGTTTCGAATGCAAATAGAAATGGCGTCATACTTTTTTAGCCAATAAGTCACGGACTAGCGTCACGTATTACGCTAACGCTATAGTTACGTCACAGTGCTTTGTAAACGTTGACGTTGTTAGTTAACATGGTGACAACTTCAACTGCAATTTAGGTTTGATGGTTTAAAGGAAATTGAATGGAAAAACGCAAAGAACTTGTTTACGTATCGTTGTCTGAGTTAGAAAACTTATAATTTGCACCCGAGAATCAAATATCAAGCGACAGCCAACGGATTAAATGAAATGTTTTCGACGAAAATTTGCTATCTATATTTTCAATTTGTATCGGTATAATAAAACAGTTAACGTATATCACTGAGGGAGTTAGCAAGAGTCCAGTTCCCCTCAGCCAGGATTATTTCCCTCGGCTAACGCCTCGGGAAATAGTCCTGGCTTCGGGGAGCTGGAATCTTGTTAACTCCCTCATTAATATACGTTAGCTGTATAATAACATATTTATAATGACCAAATAAGTCGCAAAATGCTGACTTCAAAAGAGACTGTTGACACTTCTGTAGCATCAATTTGCCAATAGCTTGCCTCGTTTAACAAAAATAGTCATACACAGATCATGCTCTCGTGTATCAAATCAGTTGAGAGACATGAACAACATACAATGTATAAGATCCTCTTCTAAACTCAAATTAAGACGATAACAAATTATGATATTTTGTAAACATTGTCTTAAAGATTCCTTAAACTAATCATTTTTGTCAAGAGGCAAAACATTGATATTTTGTTGTGTTTGATATGTTGTTTTCTCCATAGTATATGTAGTGCATATTTCATTTCAGATATCTGCAACTGATTTATATGTGACCTGGGATTCATTCGATGATGTGGAAGAATTTAATACGATATCTCATTCATCTGGAATTCAGAACTATCAGTTGGGAATAGGTGAATCGATAGTTTGAAATATTTTATATTTCACATAAGTATTACTTATCTTTGAGTATCATAATTTTTATGCACTGCCGTTTAGGAAATCTGTTGGCGGAAATGACGTCGTATGCATTTTCGCAATGTGGGTGAGTCAATCATCGAGCTCTCCATGGATTGACACTACAAGCAGTGGTCATAAGTACTACGCAACATACGAGGTAATATGCATGCCATTCTAATTTACGGAACTAGAATTCTAATTTTGCAGTGATCTGTGTTTGACCTACTTTTCATATTGTAGTTCTTTATAGGATTATAGAAACTGTTCGTTACCTGTGGCCATCCGTAGTCAAATCAGTGTATGAAAAAGGGTTTAACAATTAACAGACAACATTTGACCCAGTGGCAGGTCATACTTGTAATAAACTAAATTGTTATAATGACCATAGAATTTACGAAACGCTGCATTTAAACGTGACTGTTGAAACCCCTGCAACAACAACTTGTTTGTAAGTGACCTGCCTGACTGACATTTGTCCGTACATCAAGCGTAAAAACGTCTTATTTGTTTTCATCACAAAAATTAAACCTTTTTATATCTGTATTGTAAGAAGACATGGTTACTGTATATATATTTAATGTAATTATTAATTTGTGTTGTTTTTGTTGACAACAACATACAGATCAAGTTTAAATGAATACATCTTGAGTAAAATTTAAGTGCAATTAGGTCATGTTTAAAACACTGTACTATAGCTCAATAACAAGCACAACACGTTTTCGTTTTTAATTTCCCAATTATCCGTCCTTCAGTGCATCAATCAAAAATACACTTCCCAAAATACTGACATTACTCCAAATGTCTACTCCAAATGTCAGGTAGGAACTGAAATTGTAATATAATACAGAAATATTCACATATTTAGGCTAATGCAAGAATTGCTATATACATCGAATCCGAGTTTAAGATTGATCGTCATAATGGCTGACTTCCTTTCGAAATATGGATGAAAATATCACTATCAGGGTAGTATATCAATTCATTTCAAAATTAAATGCCTAGCTGACTAGCTCAGTAAGTTAGCACGCTGCCTTCTGAGCTACAGATCCCGGGCTCGATTCCAGCAGGGGTTTTAATTTT
>CAJDSM010021009.1:1559-35641 GCA_903981925.1 Ostrea lurida
ACACCACACCAACAGAGAGATTGATACATTAGATGGCGAGTATAAGAAATAGATTCAATGCAACCATATTAATTAATGAGATCAGTGAATTTTCTTTAAACAAATTGACATACAAGAAATGAATCTTAATACTTTTTCGGGTGATGCAGGTAATCTACCAATTTTAGACGTAAAATCATCATGCGCGATAGCGCATGTTGATGAGAAAGTTTTACCGTCTAAATCTGCGGTGATAATACCTGCATATCACCGTCCAAAAAACAAATATAGATTTTCTTATCATTTAATTTAACATAATTACAGAACAACAAATCAATGTCCATTAGACTTACTTGTGTGTTCAGAGTAACGTGATCAAAAAAATCACCCTCAACTTCTTAAAAAAAGGTGTTTTAAACCAATGAGAAACGGGCCGCTAGGACTGTCCACGTGAAATAAAATTAAAATGATATTTGCTTCATTTGTGACAATGAAAGTGTTTGATCCCATATATTGAAATTGGTTTGATCTCATTTTTAGGTAACCCACCTGTCTGGATAATCCATTACCAAAAGAATATTGGAACTCGCGCATCAAAGTCAAAAGTGTGTATGGGCTGTTAGTTTGTTTAAGTAATTAAAATCGAATGGGTCAACGATATCATAATATTCTAGTACCTATAATCAGTTTATAATCTTAAAGTTAATACATTAAATATCAATTTAACAAAAACTAGAATGTGTCCCAGCATGCCTCGAAAGCCCTCCACCGTGCACAAAGTTATCTGTGACCACTTGAGGCATATATTGCTCCGAACTTTCATTCACATCCTCATGTTTGTAATCTTTAATATTTCTTGAAAATCCTCCAAAAGGACATTAGGAGTGAGTTGTGAGACATGAAATGATGATGTACTGCCTTAACAGCCACAGAAAACAAAGAATCTAAGCCATGGCTCTATAAAACGATCCTGGAAAAAAATGAAGCAGCCTACTCTCCCCTTACTGGTATCACCATTGCACATCTACAATGTTGTGATCTATGCTTTCATTGTACTCAAAGGTTCGTGATTTCTGTCAAAGTCCTTCGGCACAAAAGGGAAGAAAGGAGACTTTTTTTGCTTCAAGAGACACAATGATCGAATACTGACGCATTATAACTTTACATTAGTTTTAAAGAAAACAATCCAGTCCAGGGACCATTAACTCGCCTGTAATAAAAGTGTTTAACGAAGGCCTGCCATCTTCCCCACATCTAGCATTGTTCGATGTAAATCTTTTCAGTTGGGGTACCTAACATATTTGCATATGAAATCCTCCACAGGTTTAGGAGTGATTTTTGTAATCTGTGAAAATTTATATGGACATATAAGGACTTGGTGCAACACATATGAATAATGTACTCCTTTGGCCAATTGCTAGTATAGGCAGGTACATAAAACGGTCTTTTCTTTCTAGTTGTTGTTGTAAAGGCCAAAACAATTCATAAGGCCCAGCTGACAACGGGGTTCATGGAGAATTGGTATAATAGATCGCTTTGTCTTAAAAATTTTAATGTGGGTGGAGATCTTCGACGCACTATATGCTCCTTACCGTCGTAAATCGATTTACCACCTTTCTAAGATGAATAATGAAACACAGAAGTATAATAATTTAAGCCTCATCTTTATAATTCAATTCAAATATACTTTGGTCTCCAAGGAGCAAACGTATTGAGTCCGGGATTTATCCAATGTTATAATATTTATAGAAAACAATTGATATTTATTCATGCAAACCGGGAAATATTTCTACCTATTCAGGGAAGTGATATTTTTGGTCGAATAGCCAATAATTTGTTCTGATGGACGACCGGTCTAAAGGTAAAGACGGGGTCAACACCAAACAATAAATCAAACAGGCATTTCTTTACTTTGTTGGCTTGGTGATAAAAACTGTTTCTTTATCACTTCACTTTTTTACACCATCCAAAAATAAGTGTGTAAGATCATAAATGAAAGCACACAAATTAATTAATCTGGGCCCCCAAGCTTAATTGAGGCGCTTATTATGAGACCACAGTGGAATAAAGTTCTCATAGAAGACGCACTCATTTAATCAATTAAATTGGACAATTGCACGCAAAATACACTAGTTCCTGCTATGTCTTTGCGCAAATGAAACCTAAGAGCCATTTAAGGTGTTTAGGGTTTGGGTTTTTTTCGTTTACTTCTTGAATTAAAATAAAGTTAGTATCTATGTGAAAAGAACTAAAATGAATCAACCAAAACATTCAGATTGCACAAATGTTCACAGCAACAGTTTTCTGAGCTTCCATCTCTCCTTTTTATACAATTCCAACCAAAAATAAAAACCAAAATGTCACACATATGATTAATAAAGAAAACCAAGAATTTATTTAGCTTCGTCCTCATTGAGATAAAACACTCAATAATCAATTCACACATTGAACCAATCCAGCCATATAGTTCTTCCAGTGAAGAGCTGATTACACTGTGAACTGTGTGTGATGTGACAGTTTACACACAGAGGGGAGGGACAAGCTCTAAATAAAAGATTCCTTACTTGCTGCCCACCTCTAATCAGTGGGAATAGTGACGAATGGGCCACCAAAATAGGGGGATCGAAAGTTTTAAAACCAAACAGGGTCAAAAATCAATTTAAACATATCTCAGTTCTAAGAGAATATCAAAGGAAAGTATGAGAAATAATACCTGGGACTCGATTATCAAGCGCTATATAGACAAGGATCCAAATTATCAAATTGCTTTTGTGAACACGTAGGTTTATGATAGGTTTTGTACATTAACTCTTAGCCATTTTTCAATTGCTCTCTCCAATCTAAGGAATAGCTAGTTGTAACGTGGGCTCAGTCAAAACACCAGGAGAAAATTGTACCTGTATTGAGTACAACAAAAAAATTACACATCGTTGTATCTCCAATATTTTTGAATTTAATTTACTGAGGTGATTTCGGGTAAAATGATTACTCACTTTCGGTCATTAATTTTCTTTCTTCTGAAAAACTCTGTGCTCATTTCACGAATACTTACATAAACATTAAATCACTAAAAACAGCAACTATAGTAAAGCGATTTCCAATGATGCTGTACATAAATGCCCCCAATAATTCTGCGCAATGAGGATAAGTCGATAAGACGTGAGGAAAAGTCGATTTATGAGGAGTTTCAACCACGCTTGGCAGGATAATTGGTGAAAGTAACGATGATTAATAGATCTGACCATGCAAAAGATATTCAATAATTTACTCTAGAACTTTCCAGGTACATCCAATTACCCTAATCACTATTTTACCCTGTCCTACTATATCGCTCTTACTTTATATATCCTTATCAATAGGGGTGACCACGCCTGAAGTCTCCTCCGTTACCCACGTTCTGCGGGAGTAGAACCGGTCAGAGCAGAGTTATTGTCGATCATCATTTTCCCGTCCATTACTGTATATATACCGGTAAGTCCCAGATACTTCACAACTGTGAAATACTTCGACATATTGCATATTATCCATTGTTGGGCTTCTAAATTTATGATGGTGCGTAAAAAACTTTCTTAACTTTGGGTCAAACTTTCTCCCAAGCAGCGAATTGTTTGTAAATTGTTAAAATGTTATTATTAAGTTGTACATAGAACTCACATTCACCTTTATTCAATAAATTGGACTCTCCTCTTAAGATAAGCCTGACGAAACAGACAGATCAATAAATATTGTTTTGTTAGTATTCATAGAGGTTATTAAAGTGCTGATATTCAAGAAATCCAAGTTATTAAAATTGATAACACATACTTGCTAGCTTGTTACACTTATAAGTATGTGTAAGACGATCTCTAAGCTAAATTCGGGTTTCATCAGAAGAGCAAGAAGTAACATATTGTGAGATAACGGAATTAGGCCCGTTTTCTTGCTCATTAAATCAGAAATAAACTCACCTAAATAGAACAATAACTTTGTGTTTGATTCAGTGAGAGCTTTTATATAACATGAGGTCGGATCAAGACGCAAGAGACGACATGTACCGAATACCAACTACATTGTAAGCTTAGACAGAATAATATTTTCTAAATTCAAAAATCGACCAATTTATCGCGTTGGAAAGAATTTCCCGGTTTATTTCTTCTCACACCGCGTGAAGATTAAAATGAGAGTGATACGTTCAATGCGAAAAAGAAAATCAGCGAATATCATCATGGTACAAAAATATAACCAAAATGGCAATAAAATGAACAACTCTCATAAAACCACTACTCCACGACTTAACCTGTTAGCAAGGATCCCACATATATTAATCAATAATTCATCTGCTCTACTATCACCGGCAAGAGATATATGAGTCCTAGGCTGAGATATTCGCAATTGGGGCCACGTCAGAAATTATTCACAAAAAGATACAAGATGAAGAGTACCAAAGTTCGAGGTGTTGTTATATATATTTTTAATGTGGCCTTCCTATATAAGCTAAATTGGTCTTAGAATGAATGTCGAAAATATTATAAATGTAACTTGGGTAGTTCAACCACGAATCATGTTGAGCTACTGGTACTACACATTGAGAGAGGATAAACCCACCTCAGTCACTCTGAGATGGGTGATCATGTAAAATATGAGAGCTCTTACTCATAAGTTGAATTCATGGTTTTTCATCTTTTATAGTCGATGAGGTTGATACAAAACGTAGTGATGCACTTTGCAAAAGATAGATAACACATTCTCGTTAAGTAGCAGTCTATCATTACATGTATCGTCTTGACGAGAAGTGGAGGTAGGTCATTACGCTGCAAATCAGAACAGTAGTTCCACAAAATCCTTTGTTGAACTAGCATTAAATTTGAGAGAGTCCTCGATTATTAAGTGCGATAGTGTGGATATATCTTGACCCTTGAAACATCACTATAACTGGCTGGTGTACACATTTCAAAGAAAAAAATGCGGAACAAATGATTTTCACGAATGCTGACTCAAAAATATGACAAGTTCGGGCAACAGGGATACTGTGGCCCAATGTGACAAGGTCTCTGAAAATTCAGGTAAGCAACGGTATGTGACCCCTAAGATGAAGTCAATACACCGTAAATAGTCAAATTGGACTGATGGCCATTACTGGTCCACGTTGCAGTACGATAAAGTGCGGACATGGAACAAAAAATAATTTATTTCACAATGTAAGATATCACATCGCAAAATTTAAGAGAAGTTGATTGAGAACCAGGGAAAGTTTAGATATATTGCCGAAAGTCATGATTCAGTAAGCTCTGCTGGTATTGGAAACCCCTAGATGAAGTCAATACACAAATTAGTCAATTGGTTAGAATGTATATGGTTACTCAGTTATTCAGAGAAAAAGTGTGAACGAAAAATAATTTATTTCACATGAAGACTCCAAAATTTTAGAAGCCTCGTATGACATGCTCGAGAAAGGCCTGAATAATCTGGTAAAGCGCGGTATTGGACTCTCCTAGATGAAGTCCATACACCAAAATGAAAATGTGCCTGTGATATGCAGTTTGCGAGAAAAAGTGCGACGAAAAATATTTGATTTCTGGAATACGGAAGACGGAACAGTGACAAGAAAGCAGCGTAAAAAACCCAGTAAAATTAAATCCCCCCCTCCAGAAGTGAGAGTATCCTGCTCTTCGAGTCAGAGGACGAGAGTAATGTATAAAATTGGATAAAGGGCACTATGAACTAGGTGACATTCATGATGAACACTGTCTAATCAAATGTCTTATGGTGCATCATAACTGTTGATAAACATTGATTTGATTCTTGCAATCATGTTATACACAACCCCAAACCCCCCCAGACCCGCCGAAACCTCCCCTTGAGAGACTTTCCACATGAAAGGTGATCAAGAAAATATGACAATGTATGTTATAACAGGAATTTATTAACAATCAATTGAGAATTATAGGACAGACAAGAAACCGTGGGTGGAGTTTAAATAGGAGACATGACTTAAAAATTATATTTCCTATAGCTTTTAGATTACTTTGGTTATGGGTGGTGGATGCAAAACTGTTTGGGGAACAGGTGACAATTATGGGTTTTTAACACCACAAATGGCTTAAAATTATGTATTTAAATACAAACATCTACTCACAAAAACTGTATTTATAATGTATGAACTGCTAAATCAGTAAATTAACTGGCAAATGTAAAACTTTTGCCGTATTTGGTGTTCTATAAATATCAACTGGCATACACATAATTAAGAACAATTTAAGAAATCATTAACTCAATTTCATATTTATTACTTACTAATAAAACCTAAATAACCATCATATTAATGATGAAATAAAACTATTGTGGGATTAGTGATCAAAAATTTGAAAGAAAGTAGACTTCCCAAAAAAGGGTAAAGCGATTGTGCCTTAATCTATAATAATGTAAAAGTCACAGAAGTGATATCAAATTGGTGTGTGTTCACTCACAGTTTTTTGTGGAAATTTTTCCCTCAAATATATTGACAAACCACAACATAATAGTCAAAGGAAAATATTAACTTGAAAATAGCAAACGATAATTGATATCTATGTTAAGTGGTTGAGCAAGCAGTAAAGAATCTTTGTTTATAATTCAACTCTCAAAACATAACGATGTTAATGCTCCTCTCATATGTACATCCCTCATAATTGGCGGCGACTATCAAAGTAGTAAATCCACACATTGAATTATCCGCCATGAATCCCCCCTAAATAATGTTAACATGCAAGGCTTTGTCGTTAGGATTCACATGGAAACGTACCAGAGTGTTCCTTTTGTCAATAAACGTCTCAATTTTGTGGAACACATGGCAATTCGCTTGAGTTAGACATCAGGTCAATTAGATCGATAGTTCATAAGGGACTCTTAGTACACTTGCACATCGACTCAGAGCCTATGGTGATTCTGGGTAATTTTATTCCGTGTCAAGCACCACAATCCGCGTTGTCATACGCTAGGTCTGATCAATGAATGTTATGAGATTCGTTGAGATCTCTCTAATTATTGTAAAGAGTAGACAATCAGTATTTTCGATCAGGGCTTCTTTGGCCTACTAACGGTGTTTGCAGTGGTTTACTCTCCATATAGAGCCGTAGTCTATATATTAGTCGTGATTCGATCATCACATGAGAGAAACATAACTTTTAAAATGGGGGATTATTAACATTAAATATCGTTATTGCAAACTTTTTAACACATAGGGTAAGCATCTTTACTAAATGTGTACAAACCGACTTGTATAATATTGCATTCTTTAATCATATATCTCTAATATATCACTACAAATCAAAATTGATTTCTTCTGTACAAACCTATATACTCAGTGAATATAAAATTATATTAAATGAAATAACAAAACACACTACAAATTCGCCTATCATGTATAACTAAATCTATATCAAATAATATAATATATATTCGCCTATAATAACTTCTCCATATAAAACTAACAATACAAACACATATAGACAGAGCCTCTATCGTATATATCTATTATCATGGTGAATAATACAACGTGGAGATAGAGTATCTCTTGAAGCGTATCTAGCTCCCTCATCAGAGATGATTATACTCATCAATCTTAGGATAGCTTGGTTCAAGCGAGCTTAGCATTACGAATCTTTCACGGATATAGTTTTATATATGTGTGAATCATGTGAGTTAAGAGACGGTAGATAATCCAATTTACAATTATCTGATATTTTTGCAGAAGCAACAAAATTTATGTCATCAAAATACTTCAGGAATGTTATTTAGGATTACGCATAACAATTAATATATATTTGTAGATATTATAATATTAACTACAATAATATAGTTATATACCTCGAAGTCTATCCAAGAATGACGTACGATATGATGATAGTAACACGCACATAGTATAGAGTGTACATCTTTGAGGGGAAGTTTCACATTGTTATCAGCCGGTGCATACTTGGCCAAGACTTCAAATGCACATCTTGACAGACTTATAGTGGATGTCATCTTAAGTTTCTTACGAAATATGGGTTACTTAGCCATATAGAACTGTAGCTCATACAATATTTTTCTGATCAATTGAGTATACGTACGAGTCGGATGTAAGCATCTTGCGTGTGGAGTATAAGAAAACTTGGAATCTCATTTAGAAGAGACGATGGTTAAATAAATGTACGCATATTAGTGACCATCGCATAACTCTCACACGTCGGAATATAAGGTAGATGAATAATATTTGATAAGTGGATCTCACACACATTGTATGGTGTGATCAACACATCTTTTATGATAAGCTCGACAAACAAAATTGATCACCCTTAAACGAGCAATACAATAATATGAATTTATCACTGTCAAATTATCATATAAAGTTTGAGGTACTAGAGTATTGAAATTAAGAGTAGATAACAAGAGTAGTACCTCTTCTCTACAACACACACACTGTCATTCAGCACCGACCTTGAGTATATGTAAATATATTGATCGACTATGAATTGATCGCGTTCTATTCTATCAGTGTAGCAGGAGTCACTTAACTTAATTAGTCATATTATAGCGGCTGAGTTTTTGACCCAGATCACGTAGAGTATTAATTGAGATGACAAGAATTGTGTATATTGACATCGTTACTTTAATTTCTTATATTGAATATACACATGGAAAATTAAATCTGTGGAAATATATACATGAGTTGAACCTGAGACCAGAATTAAGGGTGTGATAGTTGATTGTAACTCAAATCACAATGTATGAACTCCAATCCGAAACAGCCTACATAAAGGCAAGAACACGACATTTCGTGGCCCACTCTTAATTCGATGGCTCTTGTGTCAATGAAGCCTTCACATGCTTCTTGTACGCAGAGAATTGATTTACACGGGAATTGTTAGTTTCTCGTATATCAGTGGTAATTTCTGAGTAGATACAACATGTCTATACACTGTAAGACAGGTCTGAGAGACACATGCCATTTCATGGGTAAGTACTCAACTGTACCCATCGGCCTAGATTTCATTCTAAAACTGAGGAGATAGCAATATGAGAACATGATAGAGTTACGCGAGCCATCCATCCCGCTGACTAGATATAAATCCGCACTCAATATCGTAGAGTCGTGCCACTAGAGCTTCCTATATTTTGGACTTCTGAGCGCAAACTTTCTGGAGGAGCGAGCGCCACATAGGTGTTGATTGAGAATGAGTATATACTGCCTTAGTTTTAGACAAAGTTAAGCCCCTTATTGTGTCAGCACACCCATATATTTAGTACTACACACCTTTGGTGGCACCTTATTGAATGTAAGTTATTGGATGATCAAAAATATCAATTTTATTCTGTCATATCTCTTTTTTCTCACTCTCTCTACTAGGAGAGTATATGCTCCCTTGACCTTGAATTCTGGGCGGGGCTGGGGGTGTTATTCAGGGTGCAAGAACTCATAGAATCTCTTGACAACCGCTCCATACATGTTTTCAATTCCAAGGACTTAGTGTGTTCGTCAGATTGAACATGTTATGATATTGTAATGCACCTGAAGATAACGCGGTCATAGTTAATCTGCAATGTGCATAGGTCAGCATATACTATTCGTGACTACAAGGCGATCCATACGCTTAGCTGATGTTCCATTTCTCTTTTCTGGGAGAAAAGTTTACAGTGCCTACTTAGAACGCATTCTCGTTTGAAGAAACACCGTTAGATTCCACTGGTGTAATATAACGAAAGAACTTATTATTTTCTACTGGCAGTTAGTAATGCTTCATAAGACTGATGCCTCTCTAAGTTTATCACACATGTTCATAGAGTTTTTCATTGGGCGTGGATTATGGAGTGCTCCGCATCTGCATGATTCAACGCGACTATGATAATACAGTGACTATCTTGAGTAGTAGCTACTCAGCTATTCAGTATCTATGCTAGCCATAGAACGAATGATCCATATCTCGTACAAGTGTCTAGATGTCCTTTTCAGAGAATTAACATAAATTTTTATTAGCAGCTGAAACGAATAGTTAATACCCGAAATATATAAATAGACTTTTTTTTAGCTAATCGAATGACATATGTAATGATATACTAGTACTTATTATCATTCGTAGAATAACGACATGCAAAATCACATTTAAAAAATTTGTAAAAAAAGAAAAAAAATTAGCTTCCTCCGCCATATATTGATTGGCTTTCCTGACCAGCGAGTGAAACAAAGTTTCGTAGACTCTGAGCATTTGATTTTTATTCGATGCACTGATGTAGCGAACATAGAAAACGAGTTCTGTAGCTAAGATAATGTGCAGTTGCACTAATCTATCTGTATTCGAAACCATTGGTATTATTACCGTGGCGAGTCACTCTAATTGTTTCCAGCTTTTTTTAAAAAATCCTCCCTCTGTGACGCAAACATGGTTAACAATTTGATGAAAGGTCACGCCAATCCATCTCTACATTTACCAGCGTACATTTATCTTGCAGTAAGGTATCATCTTCAGGCAAGCTACACTACCATTTTGTTTCTTATACTCAGATTGATCATTAGAATAAATACCCATATCCTTCTACATGCTGATTTCCTTGGCTTTCGACAGATACTACGATCTAGAATCAAAAGCTTTTTGTTATATAAATGTAATAGTGCGGATATACGATTCGGGCATATCACATCGATAACATGGTGACTGGAAAATCAATAGTAGGACGATTTACGATTGTACGTTGGGGAGGCTGGATGAGTTGTATGTCAAGTAAGCGTGTAGCCTTTGTCAGAAAATTCGTCATATAAACATACACTGGGTTTCCCTTTAACATAGTAGTCATAATCTGTATCTTTCTAACTGGATTAATTGCACTTAGACTATTTGCTAGTGTTAGATTGTCTCATATAAGTATACTAATCAATGGCACTGGTAACACAATGCAGAAGCGGAATCTAGAAATCGTGCCCGTGGCCAAAGACTCGTAATTTAAGCCTCAAAAGATCGATACGTCATACATACGTATGACATGTAAGACGATATACGTCATAGCTCCATGATCCAAGCTGTATCTTTCAATCTCAGTTTCAGTATTTGTGTGACGTGAGTTAATTGCAAATGATCATAGAAATAATGTAAGTATTGTTTAAGATCACGTAAACTCAGGACTATGACAATTCGTATACACGTGTGTTAACTGAACTAGAAGTCGCCGAAATACTTACTCATTGAATAACTAGATAATCGCAATCATCGCAATTACACTCTCTGGCTGAGTGTACGATATAAGACTGAAAGTCCACGGTGGACAAATATGCATGTATCATGTCATACACACACTATTCTATGACGGTTACTGAACGAAATATTCAAAATATGCTGAACTAATAAATAGTAAGTCCAACGAATATCGAATATTGGAATCATTAAGATTCGTAGTCAATATCGTATTGCAAGTCTGCTAATATTTTTAATATCTCACAATTTAAGAACTTTGGGTCAAATATTGTCTTTATGATAAACCTCCTAGGTCGAAATCTCAAGAGTTGTAGCATTCATGCTATGAATATGAAATTCTAATAAGTGCCAGAAGAGAAGTCCCTGTAGTATAGCGATAGAGTTCCTTATGCTCTTTTAATTACTCTACGTGACATACACTACTGGGAATACGTACCGGAGCAATAACCTTGGATGTATTGGACTCATATAGCCATATGCACTTTTAATATAATGAGCACTATCTGAACTTGAATTTTTACGCGCAAATTAAAATCACTGAATCGGAAAAGCGATATATAATTGGTTGACTTTTTTGATGGTCACATGGAAACAGATCTCTACTATATTTTTTGAACAAGTAAAATATATATGATGAGATAATCTGCCTATTAGTCATAGCTATCCAGGCCAGTACTAAGGTTAGTATGGAATCACACTTTTTACCCCGAATATTCATACCTATGATGTTGACACTTAGTTGTATAATTGGCCGAATTATTGTTGTAATACTATATATATTACCACGTGCTATTTAAACAATAATAAAGTGGTCTGAGAATAAGTAGCTGATGAATCTACTTTAACATTAATCTTAATCTTACATAACAGATCAGCATACTCATTTCTGTTATATCTGGAAACTCGCAAATTTATAAGGGAGGCTAATACTTCCCACGAACTTATTTAGATTCTACTGAGTTCAGCGTCAAGAGTATTATCCTTTTGGCCCCCCCCCTATCCTCGTCCTACTCTTTCAATCTCTATCTCTCTCGCTCAATGCTGATCTTATCGTTTCTGCGGTTTTCTTCTCTTCGTCTTTTTTCCCGTTTTTTTTTCTTTTTTCGGTTGTTTTTTTTTTTTTTTTTTTTTGCTTTTTTTTGGGGGGGGGGGTCGTTGTGAAGTTCGCCTTTTCCCCGGGTTAGCTGCCGGGGGGCGGGGTGGGTGGGGGGGGGTCAACTTCGGTCAGTCAATATAAGTATTATTTATCTCTGGACCAGGAAACTTGAACACCGTTTTATGTTGAAGTTCCCAGCTATAGTCTTATACACTTTTTATGACGCAGCCTAACTACAATATTTATATAATTTTGTTGAAACAAGAAGAGAAAAAAATATTTGGGATATCAAATATCCTTGGATTACTATATTATATAATACATTCCTATCCTTTTTGATTCTATTTTTGATCCCAGCCCAGACTTTTGCTACCCTTTTTATCAAATGATAAGAAAAACAAATTCAATGTAATCTGGTGGGATTTTTGCAGTATCTTCTGGTTCAACCGCTAAAGTTATTAAATAAGTTGTAATAAGAGATATAAGCCTCCTAAAGAAAAATCCTGGTAGGAGAAATGGGGGGATTTTTTTATCCTATCAAATCTCCATTATCCTATGGGAGAAAAACAATCCTATAGGAAAAAACTCCCTGATTTTCAATAGGATGAATTCGTAAATGTCCCCAGACTAAATAATAGTCCTCGATTAAAAATGATTTGGATTTAATACCTATATTGTTGTTAACTAAAAAATGGAATACAGCTCATCCTTCAAGTTTGGAGTTTTATTTGGGACCATTTAATTCTAAATTCTTTTCTGCAGGATTAATTACCTATATTGAAAATCATTGAAAAGGTCAAGGTCAATCAGAAAATAATGTCTTGTACTTGAAAATAAAGTCCTTCATTTCACCAATATTTGCAACGCATATCATGGCGTGGCGCCCCTTTTTTGGGTGACCAAACTTAATTATTAATGTATAGTAGTATAACTAAATTAACCTCCGAAAAGTACTTTAGAAGCTTAAAACGAGAGCTTCCGGGGGTCGCCCCTGGCACTTTGGCTTCATCCTCGCCAGACTGTAAGCTTATTGGCTCTTTCAAAGACCGGGCTCCATTCGACAATCCTGACTCCGCCACTGGCTATTGAACTTTTAAAGGTCAAGGTTTCTGTACATATGTGTAGCATGTTAATGCCGACTGTTTGAAGGTCAAAAAAAAGATTTTACATCTTTGTACACAACCCTTTATAGAAACCGCTCAGTTGGTTTAAAAAAGCCTGGTTATAGAACAGAAACCGTGTGTAAGCAGACTTCAAACTTACAGATACATGTTGTTCATATAAATTGGTATGTGAAATTCGCATTTGATATAATTATCGTATGCATAGATCTTATGTGTAGATTGAAATTATACTTGTAAAAGGCTTGATTCGGGCGAGTAGACTCTGAATTAATAACGAAATTTCAATTGATTGATTGATTGATTGATTTTTACTGTTTAACGTCTCACTCGAGATTATTTACTCATATGCACGGCGTCCCATTGCCGGTGAAGGGCTGCATTTTAAGGCCTATGCCTCGGGGCCTCAGGGCCTTTGAGCAGGGAGGGATCTTTTTCGTGCCCACTTACTGTGACATTCGGGGCCTCGGTTTTTTCGGTCCTATCCGAATGACCGCCCCATGTCGTCGCTCTTACGAACCCAAGGGAGAATGCTGGGGACTATTCCCTAACGCCGGACCCCCACGGGGTGGTAATTTCATAGATGTTACATTGTATGCTGCATGTATCTGTGTACTATAAGGCCCCGTCCCACTCGTCATGTTTCGGGCATCCGTTTTACTAGTTTTAAAACGTACCAGTACGCTATATATGTAGGAAAACGTATCGATTGATCTACGTATAGCCACGTATATAGCCGTTTCAATTTACGCATCGATACGTTTCAGCGTTATAGCGGTGCTGCTACGTTTTTAAAACGTAGTAAAACCGGGATGCCGAAAACGTTGGAAGTGGCGGACTGGGTCTTATTGCACGTTTTTGGAAAAGCATAGTCAGGTTTTCATTACGGTTGTGTAAGGTTATTAACGTTTGTATTACTCTCCTAAAGTCACGGTCACACTGTCCAGGTTTCGGCCATCCCGTTTTTACTACTTTAAAACCTAGCAGCACCGCTATATACGTAGGAACGTATGCTCGCGCTTATGAACGGCTAATTACGGTGGCTAGACGTAGATCAATCTTCATCGGATCCGTTACATTGGGTCTTGCGCATATTTATACGTGGGCCAAAAATCAAACGTAGATGAATGTAGAAATAACGTCCACCGATACGTAGAAAGGCAATAAAAAACCGTAGCTGCTGATGCGTAGAGAAAGTGAGGGGTTTATTTGTTGCGTTGGATAAAAGTAATTAATCGTGAGAGACGTAGTGACCTTGTTCACAACCTATCCTGAACACATCTATACGAGATGTAGAACGTAAAGTACGTACTTATACGGGATAAAACGGGTCTATACGTTGACGAACGTACAAATACGGGTGATAAATGTAAAGAATCTAGTAAACGGTTACGATAGCTATTTAGAAGACCGTGATATTCCCTAGGCACTACGTAGTAAACCGTACATCAAGGACGTAGGAAACCTAGTAAAAACTTAGTAAACGTACGAACATTTAAAAACGCTGGCGCAAATGTCACGAAACGTGGCGTTTGTCCGAACCAACGTAGTTAGAAACCTAGACGCCGACACGGGACAAAGTTTTGGGGACTGGGCTTAAACCATCATGTCGAAACGTGACAGTGGGACTGGGGCTTAAACCATTCATTACCCATAGAGGTGGTAAGACAATTATGTCAAGCACTGCTGATTGAGCATTAACAACTTCAAACCGTTTTAGGAAAAGCATAGTCAGGTTTCATTACGTTCGTTTAGCCCCAGTCCCACCGTCACGTTTCGGCGTCTAGGTTTCACTACGTTTGAAAACGCCACGTTTCGTGACAAATTTGTGCCGTTTTAAATTGTTCGTACGTTTTACTAGGTTATCCTACGTTTGTTTACGTTTTACTATGTAGTGCTAAGGGATTGTCCGGTTTTTATTAGCTACAGTATTGTCTGGGGATTACAGCCAGCGAAGAAAGTACGGAGGAAACACTGGGATTTCTGTTTTTAAAAGGTGTTAGATGTTAAGAACAATTCTGTTTCTGTGATGGTATATTACGAATTAATTAGGACGGAAGTCATTTCATTGCAATAGGAAATTGAAATATTGCTAAATCTAAAAAAAGAAGTAATTATTTTCTTCTAAATAAAATGTTTCATGTATGTTATTCAAAAAATACTTTGGATATGTAATATAATTTAGGGATGGCAATTTTTAATAGGTCACCTGTTACGCGGTTGGAAAATCCGTAATCGGTTAAAACAAAACTAAACAAAATGAGTATATTTGAATGTATTTTACAACAAATTTCCCAATCCATTTCCAAAAGCCCTGAATAGTGATATGTGTTCTCGTGTGTCTAATTAGTTAATTAGACATGTCACTGTAACGGCAGAGTGTGAAGATTCGTGCTCATTTATGTTTGAACACCGTGTCACTGTTCCTGTGTTTCTTTAATCGTCCATAATGAATACATGTTCACATAAGATCACCGTTGAATACTGTCAATAATAGCGTGAACTGAGAGCTGTTTTCTGTTACACCTCGATTTGTCATCACGCGCATGGAAATACACATGTATTTAAAAAAAGAATTAGATGTAAAATTGTAAAATGTCAACTTTGTCCGGCGGAATTGTCGTACGGATGGTACCTCAAATATGTTTGCGCATCTAAAGGCAAAGCGTTTCAAACCTCGGGGGAAAAAACCTCCGTCGATGACATCGTTTGTGTCCCCTAGAATCCAAGACTTTCCGGTGCCCAGCCTGAGATTGAGAACAAAGCCAACAAACGGAAGAGACGCCTATTCTCAGCTGTTGTTAATCAAATAATTTTTTGGACAAAAATGGCAAAATATATATTAGTTCTGACGATGGTGAAAGTAAAGAATAAACTGCATGGTGAAATCTGGACTTTGAGAATTATTTCGCTTGAAGTCTCGTGCACGTTTCATTCTTTATGTTTTTATTGTTCTAATTCATCATAAAAAGAACATTACTGGAGAGTTGCATTGTATTTATTGTGCATATACACAGAGAAAACTTGAGGAAATGAAGTCATCAACCATGTCACAAAATGTACATGTATATTTTGATACGAATGGCCAGATGAATTTCAATTACTTAATTTATTGCATTTGTGTTTTGTAACAATATTGTGGTTTGTAACAATATTGTGGCTGGGAGAACGCTTTTGGTTAATACGTTCATATCTTACTTTGCTAGTCAAGACGCCGGTTTGTCTCCCAGCCAATTTCTAGATGTATTTTTATCTTAGTATTCACATTTTTCGTCATTTTAAATAAAAGACAAATTTTTACAACTTAACATGTTTTTCTGTTATGATTTACTGGGAAACAAACAGAGCTGCAATGTTGCCTTGGACTTGCATAACATGATTTTTTTTTTTATTTCTCTATAGGCTGTTTCATAAGAGGGATAGATCCCCCTCACTCATCAGGAGAAAAATGACATCTAATACATGTAACGAAAAACACCCACACGACTGATATCGAATGATATTATATGATTGAAATACGTCTGGTCATCAATTTACCTAGCTCCGTGAAGCCACGTCGAACACTCTAGAAGATTGTATCGGAGATTTGATCCCAATATATATATACATACAGTATAATAAAAATATTTGAAGGCCGATTGAGTATACTCGACTAGTTTCTACAATTCTTCAGGAGTATCATACTCCTGAAGAATTGTAGAAACTATAATCGAGTATACTCAATCGGCCTTCAAATATTTTTATAATACATGTACTACTACTTGTTTGGATTTTTTCCATTTTTGTGTGAGGTGAAACAAAGGTTAAATGACATGTTCATACAAGAAGTAAATAGTAATTTTACAAAGTCATTTTGAAACTTCAAGTGTATTTTGCACAAATATTTAGATGATAGGTTTGATCTTCAACTATACTTAACACAATCAGTATCAGATACATGTACATACAATACATTAGTAAATACAGTTTGTCTTCTCTTTACCCAATTGAACGTGGACGATATTATACATGTACATCAAGATATGAACGATTTTTAAATTTATGTTCACTGTTACAGGTTGAGAGGAGTATAACTTATATTGGAACAATATACCTAGAACAGAGAGAATATGTAAAAAACTGTTGCTAATCAAGATGGAAGCATGAACGAACATTTCTTACTCGATGTAGTAACAATTTACAAGAAAGAAAGGAACTATTTGAACTAATTTTCTAAAGTAAAATTTTACTAATTTACATGCACAAACAAAAACATTATCTGATTTAAACTAGTGAAGTGTAGAAGATTTTAATACCTCTTGGTAAATTCTTACAATGTGACATGCCTGATTAACTGTTTCTAAATATAGAATTAAATTAAATGATCATGAGTATGTTATGGGCAAAGGTTATGACGTTCCACTTCTTACAAATACATTGCCTAATTATAGTCAAATATAATAAGTATACAGTGGATAATGGGCAAATGTTTTGGCTTCAATTCTACAAGTTGAAATTGCCTTAATTTATATGGTTCTACGATTATATGATATAATCATGATAATGTAATGTATCATTTGTCCGTTCCTTTCGAATCTAGCAACTCTTTCCCATTTAGTCGAATGTACATTAATTGTGCATTGTTTATATCATTGTACAAGCCTTCGTGTCCCTATGGCCCTTAATAGGCATAACACGAATTGCAGGAGATGAATTGAATTAATTTGGTACTCTTCCTTTTTAAAAAATAAAGTAGGAGAACATCAGCAGAATTTGCTTTAAAAACCCTAGTTTTCAAACCTTGTCTACTGTTTGTGCATGATATAATGTATATCAGATTTCACCTATTTGACAGAGAAATTATCTTTATAAAACAAGCAGAAAAATGAGTAAACCTGTATGCTATCACATGAATACGAATACTGAACTGCATATATTACTTCAATGTGGGTCTAGTTTGTGTGGCTTGACTGAGGGTTCATGGGGGCAGGACAAAGCCGGGTGCTGATTTACTGCAATATTATTAAGATGTGTTTCCCCACCCCTGGTTGGTTATTTGTATTTTTCTGATTGTTTGTTATTTGTGTTATGTTGGAGGGGGTTTATGATTGAGGGGTGTTTTTGTTTTGTTTATGTTTTTGTTTGGGGGGATTTTTTATTTTGATCTTATTTATCTAGATTCATTTTTTACTATCTTGCCTTGTCTTATGTGTCTTATGTGTCACACTCAATATGTTTGTGTAATTTTTGTAGAAATCATGTCATGCATATTCATTAAACCTGTACATGTGTAGTATGGTTCTGGTACCTAATAAACAAAATATATCTATATTTTTTAGGAATTTTTAAAACATACACTGTATCAACGCATGCATCCATTGTTTTTTTTTAATTGGTTACTCATGCAGATCAGCAATATTTTCTGAATTTAAGTGGGGATAATGCGTTATTTCTCTGTGAACTACTGATAATTTCATGTCCAGTCAAACTTTCAATGAAATAAATACCGGCCGAATCCAGTCTCAAATTCTTACTTTACTTTAGTTTAAGAAATTTCTTGCACTTACATGTAAGTATGTAACAGAGACATATATAATATAATTATGTCTCTGAGTACATTCTAAGACTGTTTATGACCCCCGTTCTAACACCCGCCCCCCTAAACATCAATAAAATTTAGAGTAAGCACGTGCTCATTTATTATTTCGTAGCGGGTTTATTATATATGCAGAAGTTGTCGCGCTTTCAATGATCAAGAAGTTGCCGACTGAATGGCGTGCTAATCAAAACTGATTATCATCTACTTATCTGAGGGATCTGCAAATCACGCTTTTTGTTTGTAACTTACATAATCCCCTCCAACTGTAAACAACATTTATTAGCACGGCGGGGTTTCTATTGCGTGTGTGATTTCTAACACAAAAATGTCATGTGAAACGGAATATTTCTGTTGCTAATCTAGTTGTGAACATCAATGAAATATAAAGATATCGAATCTTAAATCGTTTATGAATGGTCATCATTAATCATTTTAAGGACTCTGTGGAATTCCTTGTCCGATTCTAAATAAGGATTATTCAATTTGATGACCTTTATTAAAACTGAATTAGTTACACCCTTATGTGTTAAAGAAGTTATGGACATCCAAAACAACTAAGCTCTGAAGACTTTAGGCTAACACAAATTTACTGTTAAAATAAAGATCATAATAATGTCTCTGATATTATGTATGAAAATGATTTTACTCCCGTTCAAAATTATAATTTTTTGGCACATGCATATTCGCTATCCACAAAAATTTCGCCCACTGGTGATATGGGGTGCTATTCACAATCCCCCAGTAGCGACACGCATTTCCTGTGTGGTGCCGGTGGTGTGTTATTTGGGGATTAGGGCGGGTGTTGACACGTGTACAGGGGGCTACTAGTTCATCGGGCCTTGGAATACACAATATACTGGTAACATCACCCAAGATCCAATATGATTTGATAAATAAAAGTACTGTACAAGCCATTTTATACGCGAGTTTTTGTGATAATTTACTGATTTAGTTATTAGAATAAAAAAAAAAAACATATACAGCATATTATGTATTATAACAAAGCAAAACCGTGATATATCTATAGAGGAAGAGTCAGTCTTACGGGAGGGGCTGAGGGGTATACTGGTTCGCAATATTTGATAGTTAGTCGGAGTCCAACGATGCATACCGGTATAAGAGACCATTATGATGTATGTAGTATGTATGAAATTACTGAAATACATGTATATATATTTATCAGACGTTGTGAGGACAATTTGTGATTACAAGAATAGGATGTAGGATAAACATTCTTTCATCGAAACGCAGGTTCTTAATGAAAAACAATTTTCAACATTGTAAAATAGTATTTAAGTATCTCCCATTTTACAATGTAAATCAGAGTATTCACTTGATTTAAATATTTTGATTTAATTATGACAGTGGCAATGATTCTTAAAACTAAATGCGACCTCCTAAAATATAGAACAAGAACTTGTCAGCATTCCAATGGTGTATTTACTGGGTTGTATCAATATACCCAATGCAAATTGAAACCTGGCCTTTTTTTATTGTGAGTGCATGATGAAGAATATTGTAGATATCCAATGCAGAACTCGAATGTGCTCTATCAATTTCCTTATTTACATAAAATGAAAGAAACATGTTTAAGGATATCAAAGGCAAATGAAAATTAATAATCAAATGATTACATCTGGAATCTGTGATCATTCTTGCTGGGTAGAATTTTCATGCCAAGTCTACCCAATATTTGTCCGAAATTAACTTCGGTATGTACATATGTACCTCGTATACACTGTACCAATGTGAATGTACTTTGTTTTCCTAGTATTCTCGCCAATTACAGATTATCTAATTCACCCCACCCCCCAAAAATAAATATAATGATAAAAAAAAATAATACTTATAAACAAACACATTAAACAGAATGCTATCTATAATGTTTTCAATATTTTTACAATAAAAATTCATTGACTGAATTTCGCTCACCATTAAAATCATGCTTTCGACGTGCTCTGTCAATCACTAAACATTAATTATCAGTTCACAGTACAACTGCCGATAATAGCTTAATGAATCGGCTGGGTGTGGATACTGTTATCTTTCGGTTCAGTACTGGCATGTGTCCAGGGCGAATAGTGTGGTACGCTGGTCATTAATTAACCAATAATTCAAACACGTCAAAAATACCAGATTGTTCAATGACACATATATATCATATTCTTTCCATAATTTGACAAATGAAACGTTACCAAATTTAAATCTCAGCATGAATTTATGAATATATAATAAATGCTATTATGCTCAAATATTCGTAAATGCTACACTATGTTATTTGAATTTTATCTCTAAATTGAGTGTACGAATAAACTACATGTATGTACAGAGATATCATATAAAGACACGGGTTTCCGGTATGTATCCCGTTGACCACTCGCTTTGCTGACAGTTTTATGGCGGGAAGTTCGGCCACTGTGTAGCGCTCAAATCTCGGCTTCCGTATACTAGAAGTCTGAATACACGGCAGTGACACGATAACAAGACGTTAATAAAGATCAATAAATTATAAATGGTAACGATCGAAAAAATTATTTTATTTTTATTTATTTATTTTTTATCCGTATTGAATTTAGCAATATTTCTTATGAAATTTTTACAGTATAGATAAGATAAGATAAGATAAATTTATTCCAATTTTTGGCCCCAGAGCGGCATAAATAGAGTAACAGTTCATAAAGAAAAAAATGTCCCAAAAAAAAGAAGTGGAAAAGTTACAATATCATGAAATCACAACCTACATGTTGTGGATGCAGCAATTGGAAATATAACATGGTATATATATAAAGAGAAGATGAATGTATAATAACAATATTGTGATATATAATATATAACATCAACATATAATGACAGACTAGATACAGTTCAATTTTACAAAATCAATTCTTTTTCTAATTCTAACTAAAATTCACAACGTTTGTAAGTTGCAACTTTGTCTCCGTATAAGAATTATGATTATGAAATTCAAACATTGATATATATTCAGCAGACAAAATAATCCAAAGGTGTGGAGGAAAATCAGTGATTACAGGAATGTGATGTACGATTATATTCTGTCATCAAATCGCAGTTTCTTGCTGAAAAACTCAATTAATTGACTATTAGTTTATCAATTTTCACCATTTGTAAATAGACGACCCCAGGGTATTCAGGCATCTCCCAATCTAAAATAAGATTGATTATAAGAATATTCACTTGATTTGAATATTTTGTTATAATGCAAAAGTGGTAATAAATATTAAACTTCCTAAAATATATTTTTCAAAGATGTATTTGCATGTATTTATTACTGGGTTGTATCAAGAATTTACAAATATACCCAATGCAAATGGAAAATATCTTACTTTATTAAATTGTGAGTGTAAACTGGTGGGGGGGGGGGGGCCAAACAAACAAAAAAAAAAAACACCCGGTAGATATCTATTGCAGAACTCCAAAGTGTTCGATCAAAATTTTATAAAACTTCGTGTTAAATTAATTATATAATATGCTAAATTAATGATATAATAATAATTCAATAAAAGAGAGTTTACAAAGACACGTCAGAGGTTTTAGTATTGATTTTAATAGGGAAAACTGAATAATTCCGTTGACTTTCGTCAACATGATATTACATTTACAAGTGAGGATCCCATTGGTATATTACAGAATAATTCAATTCGATTCTCAAAGAACCTCCTGTGGTCCGATCGACAGTTTAATAAATCATCTTGCAAATTATTATAGAAAAAAGTCCATAAAGTAATTAAATATTTATAGAAAGCTGCGTGCTGGATAGTAAGGATTTGAAGTCAATTTTTTGCCTTTGCTTCTCAATGAATCGAGTGCCATTCATGGCCACGGTCAACAATTTTTCTCCCTTTTTCATGAAAATTGTAATTACTCTCTGAAAAAAAAGTGCCATGGCTTAACCGCTTTTTAAAAATAATTTAAAATTTTTATAAAATCCAATTTAGCTGTGGTCACTTTCTGCCTTTACAAAAATATATTTATATTGATATCTGCCAGACAGATTGCGGCAAGATGGAATGCTAGTCGTCTGCTACGAGAGTGATTAGTTTTTTTAACTGCCGTGTGTCAAAATGATGACCAATTCAGAAAGTTGACGGGTGATCAGGTTTGGGTCAGCCCCTAATCTATCGGTTTACACTTTCGTTTAAACAAGTGGTGCTGTAGTAAGACGATTACGGACACAGAGAACATATTTCTAATCTTAAATGCCGTTAAGAAAAGATAGACATATTGACAAAAGCTGTACAAATCTGATAATACGCAAATATTGACATTCCAATGGGAAGAAAATTAATAAAGTATGTAGCGTTATGAAAGTGATTGCTCCGGTGTCATTGATTTGCTTATCAAATGAATCTCATTAGCAGTTGAATAATATTATTCCTAGATAAGAAATATCGGATAACGCAATATTTGCTCGCTGGGTGGCGCTACTGCTGACACTTATTAGGTGTGCAGTCTTACTGTCAAACTCAAATATATTTCCCCCCTAAACAACACATGTTTTACTGTTAACTATGTTTTCATTTATCCTCTACTAAATGTATTATTTGGCCAAAAAATTTCCTGTTAGACACTAATGAGATGGACGCAACCCCGAACTTTACAGCAAGTTTCAAATAAAACAGACATATGAAATATTTCAGACAAGCAATTGATCTTTTTCCTTTTCCATTTAAAAAACAACATAAAATAAAATAACCTAAATTAAAAACAAAAACAAACAAACATGTAAAAATTGAGATAAAATTTTGACATATTTTTACTATGTTTATTTATTTTGTTTTTCAATTAGCTTGCTCCCAAAATATCTGAACTTCCACATGAGAAATCAATTAAATCCATTCTCATGGTAAATCTAATTTACTTATCAAGTGTGAGATACCTTATCAATATACTCATCATGCACCTAATAATTATATCATTTATAAAGTTAATATTGTGAATAGTAAATGAAATATAATTAATGCCATGCAATATACCCACTGTTATAGACATAGTATATATGAATATAAAATATACTTACTTAAAACATTAAAAATGTATTCATGATTATTTTATTCCAAAAACGAAGCAGGGAAATCATTTTAAAAGAAATCAAACATAAAAAAGTAATAATAAAAATTAAAATTGAAACCCCGGTTAACAGTATTCTAATTATATCTTTAATATGGCATGTAAAATCTTAATCAAAAAGTGTTCAATGTCATTGAAAATTTTATGAAGTGTCATTAAGCATGAACAATTTTTTTCTCTTAGCTTGGATTAGATGTTTATTCATAATCGGAACGTGTCATAATTAACCCCGCCTACTCAGGGCTCTATCGATTTACGGGCTCTATCAACCAATCAGATAAGTGGAATATCAATTAAATACAGTAACCACCAATCGGAATATATGCATATTGATTTGTATGCAAATACTAAGCTCATATCTTGCTGTGATATAAATGATTCTGAAAGTTTTGATATCCAACAGTGAGCTTCTTCATTCAACTAACAGTGAATCAAGACCTTGAAAAAATCTTTGTTTAGAAACCCCCCGATCGACTGGTGAGATTTTGACAGGAGTTACAAGGATACCTTGCAGCGCTTATCCTAACACAGAGCACCCTGGACCTGCCTCTCAGCAGATTTTGAAGTTTACAAACAGCAGATTTCTGCTGGACTCTGTGGTCAGTCGAGGACCGCAGTCGTCTGCAAAAACACTGGACATCGTTACTTTTTTCGTGTGGCGAAGTTAATCATTCAGGAGAATGATCAACCCGTTCCTGGAGACCGGATCTCACCTGGGTGCCGGAACCTTAAAACTGAGCCCCCCAAATCACATGAACGATGCCGGTTACATGCATGGACATTCCAATCAATTCAGTGTCCCCTCCAGCGGGTATGGAGTGCCTTATCCACCTCATGTAAACAACTACACGGCACGGGATCTTCTTCGTCGTCGTCCAGACCCTATACCCATTAACGGACATGACTCAAATGGAAGCGGACACACCGGAATGTTCGGAACACCCTCGGGATCGTTCCACTCCCACCCCTCGGAAAATCATATGCTGTTGTCTGGAATCCAGGATCCGCCACCTTTCCCCCCTGGACACCACATACCAAACAGATTAGGATTTCCCTCAGATGCTTACACTCGTATGGATCAGTACCACCCCATGGTGTCTCAGAGATCGGAACATTACCCACAACCCCAGGGGTTTAATATACCCTCTGTGGGGGGCCTTAACTCAATGAACATTGGGTCTAATGGGCCAGGGGCATTTCTTCGATATATGAGACAACCAATAAAACAAGAACACACGTGTTTGTGGATTGACAAAGACCAACTTGAACCCAAGAATCCATGCAATAAAGTGTTCACCACTATGCATGAAATTGTCAACCATATCTCAGTTGATCATGTTGGGGGTCCTGAGCAGGCTGACCATACCTGCCTGTGGCAGGAATGTTCCAGAAACGGAAGGCCCTTCAAGGCCAAGTATAAATTAGTTAACCATATACGGGTCCACACAGGGGAGAAACCATTCCCCTGCCCATTCCCAGGCTGTGGAAAAGTTTTCGCAAGAAGCGAGAATCTTAAAATCCACAAAAGAACCCACACAGGTAAGTCAGACGTCATTCAGTTTTATTTGTTTACATTAACAACACTTTGTTCTAAATTTAAATTCATAAAGCAGAATCACAAAGTTTTATAATGGAAATTTTGTGCATTACTTTATGAATTTATATTTTTTAAATTCAATTGGTAACATATAGAATCACAATTTTTTCAATGGAAATTGTGCATTCTGTTATGAATTGAATACACTTTGCCTAATGATTTTTGATGTTTAAAACTAATAATAATCATTTTAAAACTTTATCTGTTACTTTGAGTTCTAAATTTAAATTCATAATACAGAATCACAAAGTTTTATAATGGAAATTTTGTGCATTACGTTATGAATTTATATTTTTGAAAATTCAATTGGTAACATTTAGAACCACACATTTTTCAATAGAAAATTGTGCATTCTGTTATGAATTTAAAATACTTCGCCTAACAATTTTTTATGTTTAAAAACTAATAATAATTTTAAAACTTTATCCTGGACTTTGAGTTCTAAATTTAAATTCATAAAGCAGAATCACAAAGTTTTATAATGGAAATTTTGTGCATTACATTATGAATTTATATTTTTAAAATTCAATTGATAACATATAGAATCACAGATTTTTCAATGGAAAATTGTGCATTCTGTTATGAATTGAATACACTTTGCCTAATGATTTTAGATGTTAAAAAACTAATAATAATCATTTGAAAACTTTATCTGTTACTCTGAGTTCTAAATTTAAATTCATAAAGCAGAATCACAGAATTTTATAATGGAAATTTTGTGCATTACATTATGAATTTATATTTTTAAAATTCAATTGGTAACATATAGAACCACAAGTTTTTCAATGGAAAATTGTACATTCTGCTATGTATTGAATATATTTCGCCTAATGATTTTTGATGTTTTTAATAAAACATAAGTATCATTTGAAAACTTATTGATTGTATATTGTTCTGCGTCCCTCTTGAGAATTCTTCACTCATATGGAGACGTCACCATTGCCGGTGAAGGGCTGCAAAATTTAGGCCTGTGCTCGGCGCTCATGGCCTTTGAACAGGGAGGGATCGTTTATCGTGCCGCACCTGCTGTGACACGGGGCCTCGGTTTTTGCGGTTTCATCCGATAGACCGACCCATATAGTAGTCTCTTACGACAAGCAAGGGGTACCGAGGACATATTCTAACCCAGGTCCCCACGGGGTTCCGTTACTTTGAAATAAAAGTTAACTTTCTTTGATCCGTGTTTTAATTTAAGATTAATTACTTCTGATCTAATACACAAAAGTGCATGCAAGTATTTTTCAGTGGTTATGGTCTTTTTATAACCATTTAGTGATTAGAAAATATCGTGTTAGTTATTTCAATTTATCATAATTAAATACTCATGAATAATTGCTGGAATATAAGTCATGAGAATACCGAAATTAATTCTATACACCTTTTCATACAAACTATAGCCAATTTACAACCAAAACCAAATAAAAAAAAAATTACAGTGCATCTATGCACAGTCGCCTTTCCTAAAATTAAGTTTAAAACTTGATATAGTGATTAGGGTGCTAGCTTTTAGCATCCAGGAGGCCCGGGGTTTAATACACAAGATCAGCTAAGATGTTTTATATAGGTAAATGCTTTTCCCTCGCAACATTCAAAGTGAATGTCACGTGTCTTTCTGGTCACATGACCTTAAAATGGAGGAAATGTGTCACGGTTGGCGAAGGCATCATAAAAAGCGTAGCCTGGTTCCCTGTCTCATGCTCTAAGCTCCGCGTCGCAAGTCTGGGAGCCTGGGGACTAGGCTATAAAAAGCGTAGTGCATAGGAAAAGACCTATAAACTGGTACCCTGTTGGCTCTCACTTCTTTCGAGTTTGTGTGTAGTACCAATCAACGGGGTACCATTTTAACTTTACCTACTGTTGTTGGGGTCTCTACAGGAGTGAATATTCTTAATTTGACCTAAAAGAACAAACAAAAACAGAATATTTGATGACAACAACATTAATACATTTATGTGTGACCGGTCAGCAGAGGATGCTTACTCCTCCATGGCACCTGATCCTGCCTTCGCTTTTGTCGGAGGTCCGTGTTGCCCTGCACTCGATTTTGTATGTGTTTTTTTGGATTATGATTACGTTTGACACAATGTTAACTTCGCCTTTTTGTATGTATCACTGAACATTTTGATTTCAATTTTTAGGAGAGAAACCATTCCAGTGTGAATTCCCCGGATGTGATCGCAGATTTGCCAATAGCTCAGACCGTAAGAAACACAGCCATGTTCACACGAGCGACAAGCCATACCTCTGCAAGTTCCGTGGCTGCGACAAGAGTTACACCCACCCCAGTTCACTCAGGAAACACATGAAAGCCCATGGCAGCATGTCTCCACTTCCGGATGATTACGAGTCCGACGACCACAGCATCGGAACAGAAAGTATCCCGAGCCCGATTACAGAAAAACCCCGTCATCTCATCACACCACCTAGTGTCAGTTCAGACCAATCATCTCAACCAGAAATCATTCCTGACACTCGTTCATGTTTCAAAAACAAGCACGATCTCGTTCATAAACATTCACCTAACGCAAGTCCAACTTTGCCCATCCACCCCACTGCAGCTCTACCAACAACACAGCCTACCAATCTAAATGAATGGATGATTTCTCCAAATAATGGGTCACAAACAAGCGAACACATGTCTCTGCCCTCTTTTTGTTCACATTTGAATTCCACGCATCCACAAAGTTTGATGCATTATACATAGAGCAAAATTATGTTATAACTGACTACCTGTTGTGCTGTACATGAGTTCTCTGTAATTTTGTGCATGATATTAATTAATATATTGTTGAGTTTGTTCATTACTAAAATTGATATTATATTAAAAGTAAATAAAATTATAAATATGTTGATAGATACAGTAGTTTGTAATAATTTTTCCCTTGTCGAATATTTTGGTAATAATCCTGTGGGGCCGAGGTCGTGGTCTAATATTGGGGAGTTTTGAAATTTCGACTCTCAATCGAAACTGTAGCTCACAAGACATGCTTATTGTTTTTGAAAGATTTTGTCAATCCTTACATACAAAACTTTGGCATTGTCTAAACAAAAATATCTCTTTTCTTGTTTGCGAGAATATATTGTAGTTAGACTTGAGATATTGAAAACAATAGAACTTTTCCGAAAGGTCGCACAGGGGACTACAACCGGACAATGATTATATATACCGGCATACAAGACCTACACTTGATTGTATTTGAGAAATCTTCGACGGGACACAATAGGAGAACAGAGTTGTTGACGTGTTCGTTTTTCTACTTAACTTTGACCTGGTCAATCGAAAGGACTATGAAATATACTAAGCAGTATTCTCTAACGTGCATTTCGCTTTTACCCCAGAAAAAAGATATACATGCATATCGAAATGATGAATAGGTTGCAGATTCACAATATTGCATCAAATTATTGCCCCAAAAGCTTAACTTCCTCAATGAAAAGAACCAAGACTATTTCCCGATTAAATTTTCATCAATAAAATATTACCAATATTCTATGGACATACTATATATTGAACTGCAATGGTATTACATCGTATGTTGCATCTTACGAAATTGAAAGTGTTGAAAATGAACACTAGGAAGAAAACATATGCTCGACTAATGGGTTACTCAGTTTGAGACATGTATTTATGTAAATAGTCGGCAGGGGCTATCTGAATCACATGTATAAGTAACCAAACACAAAGACATGCGCATGGGCGCACGTGTGTCTGCTTATCGCAATAAGTTTGAAAGCAAATATATAGAGTGTACAGAGACTTCAAACAGACTACAAACTATTCCAGAAAATTGTTCCTTGTACCTTTACAATTCAAAGTTTTTAAAAATTGGTGACAGTTAATCGGATGTTTTTATTACTAATTGCGACTTACAAGTTTAGGCCACGTGTCATATTTTCCATAATGTGGAGGGTTACTCCTTAAAACGTTTAACTGATTTTAATTCATATAGTCCTCAGCAGAAAAACAGACAAATAAACAGTTAACCTTACACAGCAAGTACACCATTCTTCTCTATCTGTCGTGTTATTCAACTAATATTTTATTTTGATCTGAAAGGTGAAAATCAACGTCTCAATTGAAATACGCCAAAGACTTTTCCTCCAGCAGATCGGCTGCCAAAGAAGTTCTTGTGTGACACAATACCTAATAGCCAAGTAAGCATTGTCAAGTCTAACTACTCTTCCTTGCCTTTAAAATTCCAAATCGTTAAATTGATCCTTCTTCTGGTATTCTGAATAAGGCGGCGTACCAAGAGGGCTTGTTTGCACAGCCAACAAACAAGAATTATTCAATTTTCACCTCATACAGAAGTTTCGCCTTCAAATTCCATGGTTTTCCAACCTTTCATCAAAAAATATTGAATTCAACCTATTCTCTTTTTTCATATAGGAAAGCACATTGACACAGGATTTCATCTGTAACGATCCTTGTAAATTTCTTTTCGGTTTGTATCAATAAATCTAAAGTCATCAATACAAAGGACTAGAGTATTCTTTACAAGTCAAGTGATTCATCATCATTGTTAAAGTCTACGAAGTTCAAAAAAGTTTTTTTTATTCATTCTTTAATTGATCGATGTAAAAATCATTCCAACATGAATTCATGGTAGACCATACTAATAATACTCAATTTCAAATATTGTTTATAAATTTGTAACGATGCACTAGTATGTTCAACACACGGTGCAGCTGGATAAATAATGATATACAATGTAATATGTACATGTATTTGCATTTTTAGCCATTTCCGGTAAACGCAGATCCCCAAGACTCCTATTTATTTGTACAGACACGGGAGTTGACACAAATCCCCCCAAAATGCTTTCAGCACCCCTCTCCCAAAACTACTCTCAAATCAACTTAACGAAGGGGCACTTGGCAGAAAATTTTGCAATTGTTACTGCATGCCGAGAGGCGGGGAGGAGCCCACTGCGACGTACAATAACAATCGACTAGATCTTGTATCGGGGTCCATCGAATTCTGGTGTCTCGCTGAGTCCCCTATTTAATACTAAAACTGACACTCCATTGAATGTCTTTTAATCCAGTCTGTCCTTTGTTGGACAAAACCTGACAAAATGGACTTGTTTTTCAAATTCGTGGGCTCCCCTCTCAGCCTAATTGGTGTGAAGATCTCCCCCACTGGAGCGTCTGTTACGTCACTGTTCTTTTACTCATGTTCGTAAACATGAATGCGACTATCTGAAAAAGTGAAAGTCACGTGACTCATTTTGAGCGGCTTATCTTTTAAGTTTCGGATAGGGTGAAAAGAGAGAATGGTGGAAATCGTAGTAGAGCGCATCCCACGGTCCTAATTGGTTTATTAAACTTGAATGGTCACTTTCCAGGACAAAAGCCGGATTAGAATTACACGTTTGCAATACACGAACGAATTGTTAAAGCACTTCATCAGTAAAGTTCATTCACAAAATCATTCTGACATAAAAAGTAATTCAAACTTTAAAGCATAGTTATGCAAACAAACAGTTCTGCAGTCACGTGATCAGATGTTGTTCTATTGTTTCTTGTTCTATTTCTAGGTGAGCGCACCTCTAAATTCCTCACTACTTGTACATTTAGTGGCTTTCGTCCATTCTTTCTTATTTTGATGATTTTAAATTAAAATTCTCCAGACAAAAACGGGAGTTGCTGCACCAAAAAAAAACCCCACATGCTTATCTAAGGGGAATAGCATAGTTTTGGAAATGATCATTATTCAGGCTAATTGAAGAGTATAATTTGATGAAGATTAATCACTGGGATATTTTCCTTCGACCTGAACACAAGAAATGAAATTATTTGTGAAAAAGCTAAGGGTATGTAAATTTGTTGGGTTATATACAGATGATAATCAATTGGAATCCATTCTGACTAGACCATTCATCATCAGGGTATACCATGTACTTCTGGAACAAGGCTGTCTCAGAGGTGAAGACGTATCCTTAAGCAGTTTCCTTTCTTTCATGTGTGAGGTGACAATTACCTGAAATAAGATATATATCTCTTGCTCTTCACCTTCCTGAGCCGACTTTTCACGGAATGGAAATTTTCAGCCAATTCACACAGGTAACACAATGGTATTTCTGAGTGACAAAACTATCATCGAAAATGTGCCTTTAATTGTCGCTCAAGAAGCAATGTTATACAGTTTGAGATAAGATTAGCATTCTGAAGATCTTTTTCGACAGGTATATCAGAAGAAAAACACATTTTGACAAATTTGTTAGAATACATCAACAATATGTGAAACACTTGCAAGATGACAAATTGCCACTTCTTCAAGATTTATTGTCAAAGAATGTAGGGATATTGCTGACCCTTAAAACACAAGTACTCATGGTCTCTTTGAATAGTTTCTGCAAAGACTGTTGGCTTATCAAAGTCTACTGTAAACGATTTCATGCTGGAGTAAAACGCACAGAGGACCTCCACGCCACACAGGGTCTCCCAGATGTCGAATGTAACTCCGTAGCAACACACCAATTGTAGGCGAATGTTTCAAAGTTCAAGTGCTCGTCGTTGAGACTTGTTTTTAGACACTTGCAGGTGTGCAAAGTAACTCCATTTTTAAAAAAGGAATGAGGAGAAATGATCAATGTACAGCGAGAAACAACAACTTTTACAGCAAAACTGTTTTATCTTCTGAACATAAAACGACCAACAGTTTTACTTTTAAGTTCATAACTGGGCAACGGAACCGGTGGTCGGGTTTTCAGCAAGATCATCCGCAGGTGCACGGGAGATTTAGCTGATAAATTTTCGATTAACATTCTCCCTTACCCGTTGTTTCCCTTAATTTTTTGACGACTAGTACATGTATTTGGTACCCGGTTTTTTTTTAACATAAAAAAAAAAATAATAAACCCAAGTGTATTGTAAAAGCGGAATGTTTCAGCGACTTATCTATGTTATAAATGTCTGCAATGTTTGAGAAGGAACATTTTCCTTTCCCATGACATTTTTGATTAATTCATACTAACAGAAACACTGGGCTACTTGGTACAAAGTATGCTTGGGTGAAGGACAGTCATTAACAGGTTTGTTCAAATACTAGTAAGGGTCATGTATTAAGGGGAGACAATTAGTAAATGGCGAATAAAGGATGAAACTGTTTGAAAATTTTATTCTCAAGAACCACTGTGTCCAAATTGAAAAAAGTCTTTTATGTTAGAGCTTACAGTGTACTCGTGTAATTAATATGGAAGTTCGGGGTCAGTATGGTTCTGCAGCAAACTTTTACACAGGAATATACAGGATGACAATATTCCAAAACTTTCTGTTCTAAAACTTCAAGGCTCCTATTTACAATTTATAACATTTAAAAAAAATCTGCGTATGGTGTGTATGTCTCGCAACTTANTAGGATGACAATATTCCAAAACTTTCTGTTCTTAAACTTCAAGGCTCCTATTTACAATTTACTAGTATAACATTTAAAAAAAATTCTGCGTATGGTGTGTATGTCTCGCAACTTATTCGATACGCAAGAGCTTGTTCTGAGTATGATAAGTTTTTGAATCGAGGTAGGCTACTTACAAACAAGTTGTAGTAGCAGGGTTTTCCACAATCAGTCACGTTTAAAGACAGAATTTCGCAAATCTGGTCGTTATAACGATCTAGTTTGTCAGTATGGCCTGCCATTGGATAAACTGCTGTCTAACATGTTTCATAGCAATTGTTATACACTGATTTGACTACGGATTACTCTGTTTACCTGATCAAGACAATGGGATCACGGCGGGTGTGACCAATCGACAGGAGATGCCTACTCCTCCAAGGCCACCTGACCCCCACCTCTGGTGTATATCGAAAGGTCCGTGTTTGCCCAGTTCTTGTTTTGTATTCTGTTTGGACTAACGCGATTGATAACTGTCCATTATTTTCGTCCTTTCATGCATTGATACGTTAATTTTGTTCAAACTGTGACTCTTGGGAATGGGATGGAACCACGACAGACGTTCAAAGATATTTTGTAATTACATTCAATTCGTAATTCCTTTGGTGGATTTTAATTGATACTCAAATACTTATATTCATATTCATGCTTATTTCTTGTTCTTAGGTTTAAGCGCTTTAGAGGACCAAAATTGATTGAGTGTCATATAGTTTTTAATTGATAATAATTATCATTATGAGATTATATAGGGAAGCCTTAGGGGAAAGTTCTCTAAAAGCAACATTTTGGTTAAACTCATGAATTATATGTCTGCTCAGTTCAAAGTCCTTCACAAAAAAATAAATTAAATAAAAAGAACGAGGGGGAGGGCACAAAAAGGTTCGATAAAGATAAAAATAGGAATTTTTTTTTAAACAAGTTTTTTTCAGTTACACAAAAGATTAGCAAAAGAATATCCAAGAGTGAAGATTCACATCATGATTAGTTTAATTTTGACCCTTAGTCTTATGGGAAACCCTTTAGAATCTTTTGAATAATCAACAG
>CAJDSM010021009.1:36948-52564 GCA_903981925.1 Ostrea lurida
AATGGGAAAGTATTGTAATTTATTTCGCATAATTATTGTTCAAAGTAGAAAACATGTATTGATTTCCACTTGATATAAATTAATTGATTAATAGTCATAGAAAATATATTTAAAAATGTCCAGACATACAAAAGCAAAAGTTCTATCAACAATAAAAAATAACTTCATTAAATAGCATGACAAAAATACATTAAAAGTTGGTTAAAATGATAAATTTGCTGCTCATTGAATATAGATGAAATAATTGTGGATACTAGTAACAAGGAAATGCCAGTATTGGAGTTATGCCCTTGATAAGATATAACAGATTATTCAGATATCATAATCTTTAACCAATTTTTTATTGTTCATATTGAATGAAATTACTCCACAAGATGTATTTCTATCATACACAATTTTTTAATGAAAATAAAGATTTTGCAAAAACTTATGACATCACATGAGGGTGGGGCTACCTTAAAAACATGTTACCCACAAAATGCTTGAAAATGAACATAAAGGCCGATTCACCATGCAAAGATGTGACGCATACGTGTGGAATGAAGCCAAATTTTGCCACTGGACAACCAACATACATTAATACATCACGTGTTCAGGATGTTTGCCTATTGCCTGTTGATTATTCAAAAGATTCTAAAGGGTTCCCATAAGACTAAGGGTCAAAATTAAACTAATCATGATGGTGAATCTTCACTCTTGGATATTCTTTTGCTAATCTTTTGTGTAACTGAAAAAAACTTGTTTTAAAAAAATTCCTATTTTTATCTTTATCGAACCTTTTTGTGCCCTCCCCCCTCGTTCTTTTTATTTAATTTATTTTTTTGTGAAGGACTTGAACTGAGCAGACATATAATTCATGAGTTTAACCAAAATGTTGCTTTTAGAGAACTTTCCCCTAAGGCTTCCCTATATAATCTCATAATGATAATTATTATCAATTAAAAACTATATGACACTCAATCAATTTTGGTCCTCTAAAGCGCTTAACAATAAGAACAAGAAATAAGCATGAATATGAATATAAGTATTTGAGTATCAATTAAAATCCACCAAAGGAATTACGAAATGAATGTAATTACAAAATATCTTTGAACGTCTGTCGTGGTTCCATCCCATTCCCAAGAGTCACAGTTTGAACAAAAATTAACGTATCAATGCATGAAAGGACGAAAATAATGGACAGTTATCAATCGCTGTAGTCCAAACAGAATACAAAACAAGAACTGGGGCAAACACGGACCTTTCGATATACACCAGAGGGGGGTCAGTGGCCTTGGAGGAGTAGGCATTTCTCCTGTCGATTGGTCACACCCGCCGTGATCCCATTTGTCTTGATCAGGTAAACAGAGTAATCCGTAGTCAAATCAGTGTATAACAATTGCTATGAAACATGTTAGACAGCAGTTTATCCAATGGCAGGCCATACTGACAAACTAGATCGTTATAACGACCAGAGAATTTGCGAAATTCTGTCTTTAAACGTGACTGATTGTGGAAAACCCTGCTACTACAACTTGTTTGTAAGTAGCCTACCTCGATTCAAAAAACTTATCAATACTCAGAACAAGCTCTTGCGTATCGAATAAGTTTCGAGACATACACACCATACGCAGATTTTTTTTAAATGTTATAAATTGTAAATAGGAGCCTTGAAGTTTTAGAACAGAAAGTTTTGGAATATTGTCATCCTCCGTATATTCCTGTGTAAAAAGTTTGCTGCAGAACCATACTGACCCCGAAACTTCCATATTAATTACACGAGTACACTGTAAGCTCTAAACATAAAAGACTTTTTTCAATTTGGACACAGTGGTTCTTGAGAATAAAATTTTCAAAACAGTTTTCATCCTTTATTCGCCATTTACTAATTGTCTCCCTTAATACATGACCCTTACTAGTATTTGAACAAACCTGTTAATGACTGTCCTTCACCCAAGCATACTTGTTACCAAGTAGCCCAGTGTTTCTGTAGTATGAATCAATCAAAAAATGTCATGGGAAAGGAAAATGTTTCCTTCTCAAAACATTGCAGACATTTATAACATAGATAAGTCGCTGAAACATTTTGCTTTTACAATACACTTGGGTTTATTATTATTTTTTATGTTAAAAAAACCGGGGTACCAAATACATTACTAGTCGTCAAAAAAATAAGGGAAACAACGGGTAAGGGAGAATGTTAATCGAAAATTTATCAGCTAAATCTCCGTGCACCTGCGGATGATCTTGCTGAAAAACCCGACCACCGGTTCCGTTGCCCAGTATGAACTTAAAAGTAAAACTGTTGGTCGTTTTATGTTCAGAAGAAAATAAAAACAGTTTTGCTGTAAAAGTTGTTTGTTTCTCGCTGTACATTGATCATTTCTCCTCATTCCTTTTTTAAAAATGGAGTTACTTTGCACACCTGCAAGTGTCTAAAAACAAGTCTCAACGACGAGCACTTGAACTTTGAAAACATTCGCCTACAATTGGTGTGTTGCTACGGAGTTACATTCGACATCTGGGAGACCCTGTGTGGCGTGGAGGTCCTCTGTGCGTTTTACATCCAGCATGAAATCGTTTACAGTAGGACTTTGATAAGCCAACAGTCTTTGCAAGAAACTATTCAAAGAGACCATGAGTACTTGTGTTTAAGGGTCAGCAATATCCCTACATTCCCTTTGACAATAAAATCTTGAAGAAGTGGCAATTTGATCTTTGCAAGTGTTTCACATATTGTTGATGTATTTTTCAACAAATTTGTCAAAATGTGTTTTTCTTCTTGATATACCTGTCGAAAAAGATCTTCAGAATGCTAATCTTATCTCAAAACTGTATAACATTGCTTCTGAGCGACAATTAAAAGGCACATTTTCGATGATAGTTTTGTCACTTCAAAATACCATTGTGTTACCTGTTTGAATTGGCTGAAAATTTCCATTCCGTGAAAAGTCGGCTCAGGAAGGTGAAGAGCAAGAGATATATTATCTTATTTCAGGTAATTTTTCACCTCACACATGAAAGAAAGGAAAACTGCCTAAGGATACGTCTTCACCTCTGAGGACAGCCTTGTTTCCAGAAGTACATGGTATACCCTGATGATGAATGGTCTAGTCAGAATGGATTCCAATTGATTATCATCTGTATATAACCCAACAAATTTACATACCCTTAGCTTTTTCACAAATAATTCATTTCTTGTGTTCAGGTCGAAGGAAAATATCCCAGTGATTAATCTTCATCAAATTATACTCTTCAATTAGCCTGAATAATGATCATTTTTCAAAACTATGCTATTCCCCTTAGATAAGCATGTGGGGTTTTTTTTTTTTGGTGCAGCAACTCCGTTTTTGTCGTGAGAATTTTAATTTAAAATCATCAAAATAGAAAGAATGGACGAAAGCCACTAAATGACAAAGTAGTGAGGAATTTAGAGGTGCGCTCACCTAGAAATAGAACTAGAAAAACAATAGAACAACATCTGATCACATGACTGCAGAACTGTTTGTTTGCATAACTATGCTTTAAAGTTTGAATTACTTTTTATGTCAGAATGATTTTGTGAATGAACTTTTACTGATAAGGCTTTTAACAATTCGTTCCGTGTATGCAAACGTGTTAATTCTAATCCGGCTTTGTTCCTGGAAAGTGACCATTCAAGTTTAATAAACCAATTAGGACCGTGGGATGCGCTCTACTACGATTTCCACCATTCTCTCTTTTCACCCCTATCCGAAACTTAAAAGATAAGCCGCTCCAAAATGAGTTCAGTGACTTTCACTTTTTCAGATAGTCGCATTTCATGTTTACGAACATGAGTAAAAGAACAGTGACGTAACCAGACGCTCCAGTGGGGGAGATCTTCACACCAATTAGGCTGAGAGGGAGCCCACGAATTTTGAAAAACAAGTCCCATTTGTTCAGGTTTTGTCCAACAAAGGACAGACTGGATTAAAAGACATTCAATGGAAGTGTCAGTTTTAGTATAAATAGGGGACTCAGCGAGACACCAGAATTCGATGGACCCCGATACAAGATCTAGTCGATGTTATTGTACGTCGCAGTGGGGCTCCTCCCCGCCTCTCGGCATGCAGTAACAATTTGCAAAATTTTCTGCCAAGTGCCCCCTTCGTTAAGTTGATTTGAGAGTAGTTTTGGGAGAGGGTGCTGAAAGCATTTTGGGGGGATTTGTGTCAACTCCCGTGTCTGTACAAATAAATAGGAGTCTTTGGGATTCTGCGTTACCGGAAATGGCTAAAAATGCAAATACATGTACAATATTACATTGTATATCATTATTTATCCAGCTGCACCGTGTGTTGAACATACTAGTGCATCGTTACAAATTTATAAAACAATATTTGAAATTGAGTATTATTAGTAGTGGTCTTACCATGAATTCATGTTTGGAATGATTTTTACATCGATCAATTAAAGAATGAATAAAAAAAACTTTTTTGAACTTCGTAGACTTTAACAATGATGATGAATCACTTGACTTGTAAAGAATACTCTAGTCCTTTGTATTGATGACTTTAGATTTATTGATACAAACCGAAAAGAATTTACAAAGGATCGTTTACAGATGAAATCCTGTTGTCCAATACAAATGTAAATGCAAGATTATTTATGAGTTTAGACATATAGGGATGATACATGTACCGAGATTGAGCACATGATGATTCTTGCATGAACGGCGTCGCTATGGAAGCAAATAATATAACGTATTTCACAATCAATGATTATATAAAGTGTTTTGAACATTCACAATATGTACCAATTATAAGTGAAGCTGTTATATCATTACTAGTATTTGCTCAAAGGACATTGGGGAAAAGATGATTTACGAATTCTTCGTATACGAACATTAATTTTTCCCATCACTTATCACAGTGACAATGATATGTACTCTGATTTTCTGCTCACTAGTTTTACACTCACCACATCAAACACCCATAATTCCTTCTATTTCCGCAGCAATGAACAGTATCTAGTTATCGAAGGATTGTTTGTCATTGAATAGCAACCTAAGACAGATTACATACTGTCACGCTCATTATTTTTGGAATGCAGATGTATACTCTATATGGTTTAAACAGCGTCTCTTCAGAGTACGTATTGGAAGTCGGGACTAATGTATGTACAGTACATGTATTTTCATACAGTACATGCATTTTCATTCGTTAAGACAATAGCGAATTCGAAATCAACTTTTTAAATGTAAATGTACGTGATATATAATAGAAGACAATATGGATACTAAATTTTGAGTAAACTAGATCAAAACAGTTTGCTTGATAAAATTATGAATGAAGTAATTTTTGACTCTAGATCTAATATAACTTAATGTTTAGTCATCATTTGCAAAAGAATTGAATATGATCAAGTACTTCTGATATTTTTATGAAGACATTTAAATTAGCCAATCAATTGTAAATTTGAGTCCAAGATCGAGAAGTGCAAACACTACCAATATCTAATTTAAAATGCCAATAGAGTTTCTGAAGTATGATTTTTGACATATCTCCGATAGAAAGAATACAACAATAATTCAAATCGAACACGTCAGACAAAGATTTCGTTTTCATCTTATTTTCTAAATCAATATGAATTACAAATACAATGGAATATGAATAAGTCTGGCGATGTTTTAAAAAAAAAAAGATTAATACATAGTCTACACAGGTTTCAACTTCTACTTACGAGACAAAAATGATGCAAGATTGACCAAAACATAGCAAGAGCAAACACGAAGATGTTTGCATGCGACGAAGGTTCCATTCGAATCAATACAATTGTACGTCTTTGAGTGGATATTATCATGCGTAGGTACATGTATTCGTGCAACATTTTTATGTTGGAATTTATCATAAAGTTATGAAGTTCATCGAAAATCAAATGAAGTTTCTCAATATGAATTCTATATACGTAATAGTATGTCAACGTTTTTTTTTTTGTTTTTTTTCAAAAATCGCATTGCACCTTGCTGAAGCTATCACGTGCAATTCACTGGTATTAGGAAATTCATCAGATTTGAAGATCAAGTATCACAAGATTGTTGGAAAAATTAATTCTCTTCAAGAGACATGGTTTTCTATAACTCATAATAACCCTCCGCTTTTAAACGTAAACGACTAAGAGCATCGCCACCTATGTTCATTTGTCGAATTCGACTTTTCTGTTTTCGTGAGGCAATCTATTGTGAAGTACTTAAGTATTACGGAGATTTTTGTTTCGTTTCAATGATTTTTAGCGGTTCTTTATTTTACTTCCTGTGGTGAATTTCCACTTGTGATTGCCTTTCAGGATTCAAAGTAGAAAATCCTCATGGAGTTTACCATTTAGGGAGTGTTACACGATCGAAAGTGTTAAATGCCTTTTCAAAGACTCCCCATGTTACCAAAAGAAGTTTCTCACATAGAAAAATCATAATATTTCTTACTACTTTTATTAAAGGGGCTCCATGGGAAATTATGCAGACCTTATTTACACTGAAATATAATCATTGAGTACCTGCGAGAAGCATTTTCATTCAGTCTGAGTAGTCCGATCATTCTACCGAATGTTGTATTACTATGACACTACAAAGAATACCTTAAAATCAACAAAGAATACCTTAAAACATTTTCTTCGGCAGTAATTTAATGATTTAATACTGGATCAAATTTTGACAGATCAAAATAAGCTTTAATTTTAGTTACAAAAACAAATGCAGAAAATGCCATATTTAAACCACTTCAATTAATTCATTATCCGTTTTATACTTCAACATCACGATATTGTGTTTCCTGCACTATTATACGAGTAGGGTAATAGAAACACAAATGCCATACAGGTTTATGATTGAGAATGAGAAGAGAATTTCCTTATCATAGAATGGAATCTATTGTTAAGGACCCTCATTTTCAAAATTTTTTTACAGAATATCTAGAAAAGTGATACGCATGGTTTCTAACGTTCATTAGGCAAGGTCGTTCTCTGCAATTAAAATCGACATAGGAAAATGAAATACTAGTAAGCAATGTACAACACTAATTCAAACAGCTAAGGAGACCACTATACACAGTGCATTATTATAGTAACAGTTGTACATGTAGTATTTGGTAGTAACATAGTAGTAGTAGTACATTTAAGCAGTATAGTAGCAGTAGTAGTAGTAGTAGTAGTAGTAGTACCGGTAGTACTTGTTATCGTGTACAGTATAATGATTTTGCATGGTTTGTTTGTACACATAAAATTATTTATTTTTTTTGGTCTAATACTTGTAGTTTAGGCCTTTAATGTCAAATAAGAAGGTCATCCTCACGTCACGGCCCTTTATCGAGAAAGCATTGGTGAATGTGAATATGTGAATATTAAATCAGAAAAAAACCTCGCAGATATTTCCAGAATATTTAAGATCATTAGTAAGGCCATATGCAATTTAAAGAGAGGAGAAAAACTAAAATGTATCCCATCTCTCCTTAATGTCACATTTACGATAAAATTATTGAAATATATCTTTTCCTCCATTCACCAATTACAAATCAGGTATGCAAAAATTTTGAATAAACTTTTTTGGATAATGTTTATATAAAAATAATGCTGGTTCATAAAAAATGAATTAAGAGGACATAAAATCTTATTATCCTAAAATTAATTTACTTTTCCTTTTGATAAACTATCAGGAAATGTTTCAAAATCCATCATAAAGGAAGTCAATTTCATCAATAAAAAGCCTTATTGTGTAGAAGCTGTCTTTGAAGTCAGTGGCTTTGTTGCCAAGATTTTTAAAGTAGTCCTAATTGATAGTCCGGCGCCTAGAGGACGAGATCAACACTCGGATGGCGATACTTGAATGAATTGTTTATTTGCATTTATATATCGGAAAATTGAATGAAATTCATAACACACATAAACGAAATCAATAAAAGCATGCATGCATCTTACTTGGGCAATTTCTTAAACTATTATTTGCTTAATTGTCTTAATTTTGCGTACAGGAAGCGCCGCCATTTTGCGCATGAGCACTGAAATGAAATTTCTTTCATTATTCAACAAAGGCGTGGAAAAATCTGTCAGTGTCCAGTAACGAGGCCTTTAAATTACTGAAAATAAATGACAAGCCCTTCGAAACGTCAGAGCATTAGAACTACATGCAAAATGTCCATCCTAATTGAGACCGAGAATCCGCTATACAGGTGCAATACGCGGAACAAGTCCTTGCCTCGGGCGATGTGCTCTCTATTTATATAGAGACAAATTACTGCAGAATCGTTCCATTAAATACAGCACCGGCCAGTGGGATACACCACAACAGAAACATGGAATGATAAAGGCGGGGAACAATGGTCCTGGTTACTAATTGTCAAGTTGTTGGGAACCACTGGTGAGGCGGATTAATTGACACTACCCCTCAAGTCTCTGGTAAATGGGAATGCCGCTCGTCGTCGTCACTTCATTAAAATTCCCAAAATTATTTCCAAATGATAAAAAAATGTTTGCTTTCAGATCTTGCAACGTTTGTTAATTTGTTTCCCTTGATGGTTTGAATTTAGCATCTTTATTTGTGGTACTGATACGAAAGACGGCGTGTAAAGCATATATACCTCACTTACGATGGTGCTTCCAAGTATATCAACAACGACAGAATTTGTTGAAAAATCTTTGTGCGATCGTGATCAAAAAGATCAATCATCATAAAAATCTTCTTTCCCTGCAAATTTTCCATGTTCATTCGCACGAAAAATTTTAGTTAGAAAAATGATAATATAACAAACGTATTACATGAATTCTGAAAATTATTCATAAATGGAAGAAAAAGAACGGAAGACAAATCAGATCTCTCTCTCTCTCTCTCTCTCTCTCTCTCTCTCTCTCTCTCTCTCTCTCTCTCTCTCTCTCTCTCTCTCTCTCTCTCTTTATATATAGGAAGAAATGCGCTTATAACATATCGGAGCATTTCTTCCTAACACAAGACGTGCTAATTTATGGACATCTTCATATATGTAACACAAGACTTGTTAATTTATAGACATTTATAGTGATATTTTATATCTATAAGCACATTTCTTCCTAACACAAGACGTGTTAATTTATGGGCATTTATTGAGTGATATAGATCAACAGTTATGAAATGAAAACGTTAACAAACCATTTTCTCAACCAGCGGTACTATAAATGTCAGTTAGTGGAAATACAATGGAGAGTCTAAAACGGAGAGATGGGTAATGATACATTAGGCGACATCTGTGTGTCATGTAATGACTCGCGTGTGACTATAGAAGGAGAAAAGATTATAAAGTATCATCCAACCAACCAAACTAGCATTACTTTAAATAGATGTATAAAAAAAAAAAAAAAACCCACCCAAAAAAACAACAACAAAAAAAAACCATGAAACTTCCCAATTCAACTGATACTTTTCTGATGTAAATGTCCAATATGCAATTGTTTTGGGGGAGTTCTAGTGTTTCAAAAGGGTAGTAAACGGTCTTATACTTACTGTTTCTAATAGGTCCAGTAAGCATCGTCTCTACAATATACTAGTCCATTTCAAATGTGTAACTGTTTCTAGTAGGTCCAGTAAGCATCGTCCCTCTATAATATAACGTAGTCCATTTCATGGTTAGGTGTCTCTAGGCCCAGTATTAATGGTGTCAAGCCGTATTGTTGTGTACAGTTTCCAGGTCAATTATTGTTTATAGACAATTTGCATAAATGTGTGTTATTTCTAAATTCTGTTTTCATTATATGTTGTTTTATGTCCCATGTATTTTTTATGCTAAGACGCCACCAGCTTTATGGTGAAGTACCACAAATGACGCTTACAGCCGCTGCAGTTTGGAGTTCTCTATCGTACTCACGCCTATCGTGACACGGGGCCGTAATACATGGGACTTCTGATCCAGGGCGCTTAGCGAAGGAACAATTTCAACTTCCGGTAAACGTCGTAGGTTTGATGCCGTGTCGGGTTCGAGAATCGAAATCAGACCTTCCGGTTACGTACATACTGTATAAAGGGAAAATTTCGTCGCAAGCTATTTTCGCTCATACAAATTGATTCAAATTCACTTTAAGTTAAAGTAGTATTTGTTATCTAGATTTATTAAATGAATTTTCGTTTTATATTCATCCAATTTTAAATTTGACCAATTTAAGGACAAGGGCGAAGCAGCGAGGATAACTACTTCCCTGTGCGCTAAGCACAGCAAACAGTAGGTCTAATGTGCATTCAATAATTTCAGAGGGTGCAATGTGTATTAATTTAACATTTTTGAATCTATACCATGTATGTATACAGCCTTGTGGATGGTGCGTGATAGGTTTCCCATGCTTAGAGTCTCGAATGATGATTAAAAAAAGTTAGAGTATCATTGAATTGATGCGATTACGAATAAGCAAATTGTTATACTGCTTCCGTTCATTTAGCATCGAATTTTAAGCCCTATTCTTCAAAGTTCATATGAATGAACATAGTATTCTATCAACACGACAATAATTAAAACAGATTATACTTTCACGATCCTATAATGGTTTCAATGACGATCACAGTGAGGAATTGAGATTTTCAGGCCATTTTGCATTCACAAAGACCACAGATATAAATATTTGATACGAACAACTTACTGTAGGACATAATTCGGAGGGAAATAGCTGATCCGGATTAGTGTCAGTACCGCGCAGGACCGGGCATCATTTAGACTGCCCGTCGTGCTAATCATGGTCACGGTGATTTGTCTTCCTAAAGAAGGCAGATTTTTGTAATATCATTTTTGTTTGTAAAACAAAAACAAATTTGCCATCGCATTTCTCATATTGTCAATCCTCGTCTATCGCATAACCATGACATGCTGGTATCTTCTGCTCAGATTCAGGGAATTTGTTAACGAAGTTGAAGCCTGCACTTTGCAAAAAGACGTTGATAATTTCATTCAGCGATGGCGTCAAGTGGTGAGATCCCTTTTAAGCAGCGGCAGATCTCCAGTAAGTCCACGAGAACATCGCACCAAATAAAGCTCTTACTCTCTCGTCTAGAATAGATCTGATCATGTAAAACTCTTAAACTCTTATAGTCAAACAACATGAGAGAGTAATTGTAATTAGGATTAGCTGAGAGGTAAGAGAGAGATGGAGAAGAGAGAGAGATGAGGAGAGGAGGAGAGATGTAGAGAAGAGAGAGGAAGGAGAGACGCGGAGTGATGAGAGGAGGAGTTGAGAGGATTAGCCATGCTTATTTTTCCATTTTCACTCTAGGCAAGACTTTGCAAACCTGGGAATCCACGCCTCTATTTCCGTAGTTTGGTTTCCTTGTCAGAAAATGCAAAAATTCAGCCATTCAAAAAACCTGTCATCCGAGAAATTCTAAAGTTTCCTTCAGAGCCTAATTATACTGTCTTGTAATATCTGTTAGATAAATTTTCTACATCGACAACATACTGGTAGTTGTGCAGGTGTGAAGATACCGCAGAACCATCTCTGTTGTAAACATCAATCCAATTAATTCAGATGACGATTAAACTTACATTTCCAAATTAGCATTTTAATTTGTTGTTAAATGGAATGAAGTAATCATATTACAAAACTTTTACATTACCTAAATTGGTATCAGTCCCACAATGTCAAACGTTTGAGCGATGCACCTCTGTGATAGCGATCAGGTGCAGATGAACGCTTTCATCAAGTGCAGTTAGTTAGCCATTTGACTGTCAGGCACCCAAATTAAGACCTATCTATTTGTAACGACACTGATCTATGTTTGCTGACAGAATACTCCCACTTCCAGGTGTTGGTGCAGCAGTTACAAACACGTGATACATTTTCTTTGCGATTCTCTTGGGAATGCTAGTATATGATGCAAAGTATACGAAAGATAGAGAGAAGGATGAATGGATGTATCCGATCTTCTTTTTTTTTTTAACTCCTCTCAGTGTCAACTTCCTGCATCTGAATTAAACCAAAGTTTGGCGATGTTGCAATAATGTAATACGATTGTATTAATGTTCGCAACCACAGATGTGATTTTAGAAGCTTATTTTCAACCAGCAAATCAGATAAAGTGAATTGAAACAGAAAAAGGGTGTCCCTATCAGATAAATACTAAAATTAAGAATACATGTATATATATATAGTACATGTATTACAGTTTTTCTACCATAGTAAATAAAAACATCTAAGATTGTACTGTTGTAAATAATGATGGGTTTTGTTGGCATAGCTTGGACAAATGAGCTGTTTCTGAGGGCTTGTGGAACCTGCCTGTCATTAGATTTCAAAATCCTTTATCGGCCGTCTGCCTAAACTCCAAACTTCTTCATAGAATCTTTGTGAAAATTTCAAACCAACACAAACACCATTAGGTGAAGGAAAGCAACTTTGCTAATATGAAGAATCACGCCTCTTCTAAAGGAAGATAATCTGGGAAAAGCGTCGAAAAAATCTTTTCAAGAAGCACTACACAAACAGAGCCAAGTGTGCATGTATACTAATAGTACAGACTCAAGTTTGTTCAAAGCACGACTCTCGGGACATAGCCACAATATAGGTCTACAGTTTTACTTAGGAATACATCTAGTTTTAAATAAGAAAAACCCTCGACTATCATTTTGTGAAGATATTGGTAAAAGTAGTGTGAATGAAGTTCACACCTATGAAGTTTAAGGTTTACATGGGAGAATGCATCTGCTTTGAGGAGCGTTGTGGCAAATGAGCCCTTTTGTTTCCTTTCATAACAGGATTTGTAGAATGGATCTTCAGTTATACTGTGTCAAGATTTTACCATAGTCTGCGAAATAAAGTCAGCGGTGGGGGCACATTATTCAATCTAGTATTTCATGACATCATAAACATTTCTAAATGCATATTTCACGAGATTGTGACGTAACTTAAGGCGAGAACAGTAAAATCTTGATTGACCATTACCATGCATTTCTACCATTAAATATACCCTCCACAAAATGCAAGTATATGCCTGTACGTACATAATGTAACACACGTATGTGGGAGGGTATTTGATCGTAACTTTTGCCAATAACTATACTACAAAAAAGTGATTTACGTTTCCATATTTATTATGAATTACCATTCATATGGAACATTTAAGATTTTTTAATGCATATATGTTAATAGACATCATTTGTATAGTGTTTCAAGACTTTGTATTTAATTTTAAGAATCTATGAAATATGAATGCCAAAATATTTCATTCAAAATTTTGTCGGCAATTTAGTCCTTTAATCCAATACTGAAAGGGGAAATCGCAATTTCACGCTGGTTTTGATCATTTTTCAAAACACTTTCCATCTTGACTTGTGAAACGAATGAATAATATTCCCAGCAGAAATCCCCTATACAGTTACACTGTGACAAATGAAAAACGATCCCCTTTTAAACGAAGGTGCTCGCTTGTAAAAAAAAAAAAAAAATTCGAAGCTGCTAAAAATGAAATTTGTACAAGCCGATCCAGTTAGTCATAAAGAGGATAATCCTTCAAACCGTATATTTCTCAAATTGTATTTTCAAGTGAAGATTGAATCTGGACAAGTGGGCGTGTCGATGCCACCCGGGGCGACACGCATCAGGGGTCATTCAAAGCTGCAACAAAAACACGTTTTCAACATCAATTATACTGAATTCGTCAATTTTGATAGTCTATTTCCTTCTAAAGAATCGTACATAATGCATTTAGTGTATTTAAAACGTTCAGAATGTTGAGGCGGTGTTGAGTAGCATAGCCTAACAATGGCGGGTTCACAGGGGTGAACGTGCTTCTAATGATGTTCTTATTACAATCAACTCTTCGATGCCTTTCGTCATTAAAGGGGTGACACTTTTTCATCAATTAGTCCAATCTTGTAAAAGGGGTATGTATCATCGACGAATAATTGTGATTTCAATAGAATTCGTGAAGAATATAGTTGTTTGTTTCTCGGTGGGAATCGGGTGACGTTTACCTATGCGCCCTGTGAAGCAGCGTGAATAGCGCTTTCTCTAACTCCACAATTTACGACACAATTAAACTGATTTCGACGGGAAAAATCAATATTATGAAATACATCAACACTTAAAATCTTTCATCCCTTTTAGAATTAATTAAAACCGCCCGGTCATTATAAAGCCGCCGTTCTGTCCTCTTGTGCTTGAGACTACCATTTTCGCAAAGAGATAGTATGCCGCTATGTTTGTATGTAAAAATTATCATTTAACTATACTTCATTATCTTTAAAAAAAACCACCATGACACACCGACATGTTTACATGTAATTTCTTATTTCTGACCAAACAAAAAATGGCATACCAGCATGTTTACATTAATTTCTTTTTTTAAAATATGACACACACCGGCATGTTTACATGTAATTTCTTACTTCTAAAAAGACAAAATGACATATCAGCATGTTTACATTATTTTTAACGTAATTCAATGAGGATCATGTTCACTCAGTAGTTATCGTTGTATATTTTCTTCCACTTACTACCTACACCATATATTTCATTTTGTATTCACCATGAGGATGGATGTTAATGATAGCGCTAGTATATATATGAATGATGAAAATTGAATCATATGTACCTCGCTCTCGCTCTATCATATCCGGTATACCTTATCTTCTGATATCAGACAGATGGTTTACTTTGACACTCAATAACTTCTGATATAGAGAGAATTCTTTGGCATATGTGTTTATTTTTATAGATTTATCGTGTTTGTTTTGCTATAAATTTGATATTGTAGGATGAAGTTAAGACCATATGCAACGAGTTCTCTCTTATGTACAAACGTAGTTTATAGTGTAAATTTCAAACCATGAAACACATCATTGCAATGTACATGTACTGTATATTAGTGGAATTTACAACGATTCCTCAATAAAAATATCTTTCAAAGGAAATGTCTTTCGTTAGGTAAATATATCATTAATGCAATGTACATTTTTGAATGTCTTACTGAAATAAATTGATATTTCTGTTTGTGACCACGTATTTTCAAAATAAAAGGTCATAAAAATACACGCAACTATTTTGACCTCTCAAAAATCAAACAGAATTGCACATTGTCTAACAAAAATAAAATCACCGGCATCCTGAATACATTAATCTTCTGCATAATTCATCATTTAATAAATCAAGGATGAAGCGTAGTCATGTGAATGAGGATAGAATATCTCCGTGTCTCGTAAAATCAGGTTGATTCATTTAACAGATTCAGCCATTTTATGAGACGGATGCAAAAACACTTTCTATGAAATGCATGCCCCAAAGAAACTATCATATACACATTTCACTAATTCTATTATAATCTCCAAAGACTTATTATTTCAGTTACAGATTACAGATTGTAGATTCTGTTTCAAAAAGTTGTTCAAAGATCACAGACCGCCGCCAAAGCTCAACAAACAATTTAAGAAATTCAACAAAACTTGAACGGTTCGCTGCCATTTTGGATTCAAAGATTGCAGAGAAACTTCTGTGGACAGAGGTTATGATTGATCATCAATAGTTAAAAAAAAAATGAAAATGTTATAGCAAAGACTACGATTGCCGTATAAGTGAACACAAAATGGTGTGGCGGGTGAGAATTTGACGAACTGATGAGAGATGTGGTAATTTGAGGTGAAAATACTGCAGGCATCCTATATTTTTCTTTGCAGGACAGTGG
>CAJDSM010021010.1:0-17373 GCA_903981925.1 Ostrea lurida
CGGACATGTAGACCGCGTGCGAAAATATAAGGCCTGTCACACACACCACATACTTAAAAACTAAGGTGTGACTGCATTCCTTTAGCTGTGAGCAAGTTGAAACGGATGTTATATCTCAAAATCGAGGGTTGAAATTCAAACTTAGTTGCGTTTTATATGATGGTGTTTCAATCTCAGTTTACCATTTCTTCTTGCATCATCTCACCTCAGCGACAAGGTTTCAAGTGAACACTGAACCCGATCATTTGTCCGTCATGTGGTAGTGTGAGATACAGGCTTCCCTCTAGCTCGGCTATAGTGGCTATAGCTTTATCGGTTTAGAGCAACTTGGACGATTGTGCAAGAGGTACCAAGGTTCAAATCTCATCAGAGACATGGAAAATATCTACTGGTTACAATCGGACCCGCCGTTTTGTTTTGCATATTCATTTGATCATATTTTAAGAGGAAGCGAAGGAAATGCAACGGACCAGACCCATTGCATTCTCTCATTCTGTTGTGTTAAAATCTCCAATTACATGATTATTACGCATTTTATTTTTTGATTCCTATTAATCTAATGAGTTTAGAGACAATACATGTACTAAGAAGAAATTTAAAGTATTGGATTTTCTCGTGTACTTTAGGTTTGCTACATAGGGAGGGGGTGTGGTATTTAACCCCCCACGGCTGGACCAGCGATGAAGTACAACAAAGCATGTGGAAACCCTCCAGTTCCTACAAGTTTGAGTAAGGACAGATACAGCATGAATGGGTTTTATTGTTTTTGCATTGGGGCGGGTGTTTTATAGTTTATTCCAATTAAATAAGGACATCATTTCAGGATATGCGACACTTTTCATTATAATATGTATACAAATTTAAGCAGGGAAAAGATAACTTCCAAATGTAATGTTATTAAAAAGATGTTCCCTCAATGTGAGGGGCATATCGTTTAAACTCCACCAAATCTGATTAAAATCAAACATCTTAGATCACATGTAAACTCTGGTAAGTTCTATTGAATGCACAAGCCAAAATATTTCCTCTGTGAATAAAGTCTGACCTCAAATGATTCATTTATCAAGCGGGACGTCAAACAAGTATCCACAATCAACAATCAGAGGGATTCATTTACATAAGGCAGCAACAATTGGTGCCCCTTTAGGAAATTTCCAGCAGATTGACTTAGAAGATGTAATCTACAGACTTCTAGATATTATCTATGATGAACTCCCAGAGTCTCTTAATTTTAACTCCAAGAAGTTACTTGTAGGTTACTAAATATCAGAAATGAGAGAGAGAGAGAGACAGAGAGATGAGAGAGACGATGGAGAGAGAGAGAGAGAAGAAGGAGAGAGAGAGAAGAAGGAGAGGAAAGAGAGAAGAGAGAGAGAGAGAGAGAGTCAACCGATGACGTAAATACGATTATTCTACATTGTATAAATCAGATGATCGTATTTAGCATCGTGATTTATTTTTTTTCCCTACGTCATTACCTATACCTAAGGGACATTTACTCAATCTGGTCGTATCGATCCGATTCTAATTCTATCAATAACGTATCTATCTATCTTTTCTTCTTTCTTTCTTTAAATATGATTTCTGTTCGCAGATATGAATTATTATGATTTAATATTTCTACAATATTAGATACAGGCAATTGTGCATATCTAAAATTCGACTCATTTCTGTCATCAAAAATGCCTTCACGTTTAATCTACTTTCAAAGTTAATGAAGCTACCTCATCTGATTGGATCCCGATTACTATGCAAATAGTAGATATTTCTGGTTTAATTAAACTCTACCACGACGACACACACAGACACAGGAGCGTTATCTTTCAGCAGCATTGCTGACCTTTTCATAGTGGGGGGCGCATGCGACTGCCGGAAGTCAAGAAAGAAACCGTGTCGGAAAGCAGTATTATCTCTTTATATCTGGACAAAAGCCATCGTCGTTTCTGGTTTTATACCCTGCCAGACGCCTTAACAGTACAAATTAATCTATAAACCACGGATGATGTTTAGCAAAAATAATTACACCCTACCATTTATATGAGTTTTTTTATTTTAAAACGCCGATTATAACAGGATTTAGGTGTACATGAAAGATAATTATACAATCTATATGTCGGGCTTTTATTTCCTTTTCTCCTCAGGATATTGTATTAAAGCGTTTACTTTTGCTAAGAAAAATAGTCATCCTGTTCTATAATAGAATGGGCACGTTTTAGACACTCAAAGTAAATTTATGAATGTTGTTTCTAAGGCTCATCCAATTTTCACAAAAGTGCTGATAGATATATAGATATACTAATCTATTTCAATCTAATAAGAAATTCTTATCAAAGTCAGTTTATATTTATACGAAATTTGAACTGTACTGATGTGTTGAATTAGGGAGACTTTGTTAGTAAAACAATTGTAATCGAAAAAACTATTTGTAATTCGTGATCGATTCCTTTGCAATTTCTAATTGCCGTTGTAATCCTTTTTGAAGCAGACCACGAGTTCTGGTATTTCACACATACAGTTGAAACTATATTTTCTGAATACTATGTTCTATCTTGTTCCAGGAAACCTGCACATTCTTACTGCGGCATTTTTAACTTAACGGCAGGTGGCGGGGGGGCCCCCCCCACCCCGCGTGGGGTGGGCTTCCTTTTTTTTTCCAAACCCCCCCATTTCTTGTTTCGCTCAGCCATTGTTTCTCTTGCTGTGCTAAGCACAACCTTAAAAGAGACCGCCCGTATGCTGACGTATAAAGGATAGAGGATGTACATGTATTACATAGCCCCAGTGCTTGGCTGCTCATTTCTCGAAAATACAAACGTATTTTCTTATATATGAGAAGTTGTTGCCGTAGAGATTTTAAACTCACCTGCAGCCGGCAAAACCAACGGGTGAGCTATTTGATGGAAATATGTCCGTTGTCCGTCTGTGTTTTACAGCGATTATTCTATCTGTGCAAACAGTCCTTTTCCAAGACATATAGGATCGCTCTCAGTTCGAAACTTGTATTAAACCCATAAATTTTCGTAACAAACGGAATTAAGACTTGATGAAGGGCAGATACGTGCTAATAAAAGGATACTAAACTTAAAAGTAGAATACACTTGTAGTTTGTAGAATTTGCAAATTGTTTTTTCTACTTGGAAACCACCGCACCTAAATCAATTTGTCAATTCAAAGCATCATATTCTATGTATTTTCTTTGCGCATAGATAAAAATTTAAAAATATTGAATCTGACCCAGATATTTTTATAGTTTAGATAGGGTACAGTTACTATGTCTACTTTTGAATACAGGTCACGCTATTAGTAGCCGCTTGAAGACTCAAAGAAAAAGGTGTTCCAACTACCGTGGAAGACTAAACCAGGCCAGCGTGTTGGTCCAAAAGGTGTTTGTCTCCTACGTGACCCCGTGGCGAAGTTGTGGTGAAAGGCCAATGACAGTGGTCACCTCAGTGACAGTCGACCGTCTTCCCCACCGACGTAATTTTGTGCTGTAAATCACGTCATAAGTGCGCTAACATGAGTATAATAAAATTAATCTCATCGGTTTTGAACCTATTTTTAGAGAATAGACGTGGAGTACCAAAAATCTAAGTTAGTAACTAGAGCTTGGTAAGGAGGAGAAAACAAGTGTACGAGCAAGGGACAGACAGAAGGAACGTAACCTTACAAGACGAGCGTACATGTCTAATTTATAGCTCCCGTAGTTCCACTTTTAAAGTGCATCATTTATCATGTACAATTGTATTTATATAATCATACCTGTAATATCATAGTTCACACACGGTCCAGCTCCTGCAGATTTATTTGTTTGATAACTTTTATAGTTTTTTATGTTGTAAAATAAAATTTACCACATGCATATATGTGTCTATTTAGGTGTTGTCTATTTAAAGTTCGGAGGGGAGATAACTTGTTAATTTCTGGGTTAGTTCTCCTATGTAGTGAGGGACCGAGTTCTATCCCCTACTACAACTACAAGGGGTCCATTACTTTAAGAATCTTGACCGTGGAAAACCAGATTTTCAGAAATTTGCGAATTACTTTGGATTTCTAAAAAGCTGCGTGAAAATCCTTAGATGGTTGAGTTTTCATCACTAAGATGCACGAAATTTGTCAGGACCTCTTTATATACTATCACTAGTTTTGTTGTTGATATCCGCAACAGTAGTCTTGAATATGACTCAAGACCACTTCACCACTCCTTTGTATTTTCAGTATTGTGAAAGAATATGATATATAAGTAATAAATGAAATATATCGAACTCCGATCTAAACAAACGCAGTATACGTTTTACAACTTACGTTGACTTGAAGTTAATTAAGCTTGACAGAGGTGGGGATGTACCTTCCGTATGGTAAGTAGCCCGAAAATCATATTAACAATAAACTCACATTATAGGATTAAAACATTCGTTTTTGAAGAATTTATCGAAAAGAATGTTTAATTTCTTATAATTCAAATTGTTCACTGTATGAACAATTTAAAAATTTGAATAAAGTTCCGTGCGTTACGTTGGTTTGTTTTCATGCGCCGTATTGTGACGTCACGTTTTTCGGATTTATTTGATGTGTAAATCTTCGTGTTTCGATTTAAATTTATCCATAAATCAAAAACCATCGTGATAAAAGGACATTGGAATTATAAAAAATTACATTCCCACAATCGTTTGATAACCCCGTTAGAAACGAAAAACATTTTTAGTTTTATAGAAACGCCAATGTAAATGGGAAGATCAGAATTGAAATCATGTGACCCACGGGAAAACAAATTATTGTGCCCTTGGGTTTATGGGCACGAGCAGAGAGGAATAAATATCACGACCAAACAACCCAGTCACCGCGCCCGCTACGGTTATATGTTCTTCTTTTTGAATGCATTCTGATAACGATGATCAACATGTTTTTGGTCAGTTATTACATCGTTTAAATAACACCGCCTGATGGTTGGGCCATCCTAGCTCCAACAATTAATTAATCTTCTTTACTACCCAAGTGAAAAATAATTCAATACTAGAAAATTTACTGTGAAAAATAAAGCACTGGCCAAAGCTTACCTCAACAATTAAATATTTCATACTAGTAGTAGAAATTAATTTCACTGGTAGTGTAGTAATCATTTTTACTACTTAGTGAAAAATAAACTATCAACAATGGCCATCCTACTCACAAATAATTATTTATACTACCAGTAAAATTAATTTCACTACCAGTTTTGAAAATAATTTCACTACCAGTGAAAAATAAAAACACTGGCCAAAGCTACCACAATTAAATAGTTTTATACTTGTAGTGAAAATTGACCATCTACAACAACGTAAAGAAAGAAGAGGAGAGAGAGAGAGTAGGAGATTGAGAAGAGAGAGAGAAACCGGAAATGATGTTTTAAAAATTCCTAAACTATGTATGGGCGTACACTAGACACCATGTGAAACAGAAAATCAAAAGACGAACTTTCAAGCGCACCCAAAAATACATCAACGAATGTGTTCGTTTAGCAGTGACGGGACAATGATAGAGGACTGATACTTCTCGGATGGTATCATTATTTAGGTTATGTACGTTACTTTAAAATCATTTCCCCCAGTCCATATGGGGATCCAAGCCCTCGATTTAAGAATGCCGTTCCTCCGAAGAACAACTTTTTTCTTTTTGCATTAGAATTCTTCTTTGGTCATCAGAGGCGTAGGGACTGATTTTGAAAGGGTGAGGGGGGGCAAACTACAAAAAAAATTAAATCACAGTAAGTGGGGAGGGGGGGACTTCAAAATTTCGTGACAAGCCAAAAAAAAAAAGGTCATTTGAACACTAAAGGGGGGGGGGGGGGGGGCAAAGACTATAAATTACTGAAAGTGGGGGGGGGTTTGAAGGAGGAGCCGGGGATATGGCGCACACTTACACTTCTAAAGTGATTGTGTTGTTTTGGGCAGAAAAAAATGTTTACTTGACAAAAAAGTGGGGGGGGTGATTGGGGGCCAAAAAAACATTACTTTTGAAAGTGGTGGGGTGAGGGGGAGGCAATGTGCCCCCTTCCGCTCCCTACGCCCATGGTCATGAAACACCTAAACGTTTTTAGGAGATATGCGTTCGGCTGGATATCAAAATGTCAACCCCCCCCCCCCCCCCCGGCAGTGCAAGTAAACCGTTTTTATATTCGTCTGTTGATTGCGTCCAATTTTCACTACTCAGGTATAAATATTTAATTGTTGCGGTAAGCTTTGGCCAGGTTTTATTTTTCACTTGGTAGTGATATTATTTTTCACTGGTAGTGAAATTAATTTTACTGGTAGTATAATAATTATTTGTGAGTAGGATGGCCATTGTGAATTTATTTTCACTAGTAGTATTAAATAATTATTAATACCAGTGAAATTAATTTCACTACTAGTATAAATATTTAATTGGGGTAGCTTGGCCAAGGTTATTCACTGGTGTAGTGGAAATTAATTTTCACTGGTTAGATAAAAAGATAAATAATTGTGAGTAGGATGGCCAACCATAACCGCCTGTAACTTCTAATATTATATCAGTAGAAGAAAGGAGCGGCGCCATCTTGGAAAATATACCCCCTGGCACTTGGTTCCACATCCGTTTCTGTACTCTACACTAACAATTTTATATTCACTGCATGCAGCAATGATTTTCCTAAACGATATTTAATATGTTTGTGGCCGGTTGACACACATTCCATCAAACAAAAAATGGTACAACATCAACAATTTGTGTGTGTAATCTTGCCGGGGCCAAACCAGTCTGGAAAGATCAGGAGTGAGCCTGACTAAAGGGAAAATGTCAGAAATGGACATATTAAAATCAGCATAATTATGAACAGAACAATGTTGTTTTTTTATGCTTCAAATAGTTTACAATTATAGCTTGTATTGCCATAACCGTGCGTGCACCTATCAAACATTTGTGCAGACTTTTTTTATTTTAACTTTTGGCACTTTCCCTCTACTAGGCTGTATCAAAGTTTAGTAAATTGTAAACTTCCGTTCTTACCAGTTCGATTTGGCGAGATGACACATATCACCATTTATGAAATTCATTGCATCAGTGAATCTAACCACGATCACCCAGTAAATTTGTAACGGTCAGCCGGGTTCGATCTCCGGTGGCCAGATAGCCCTGTTGGTATAGAGCACCTGCCTAGAGGTTTAGGGGGCTCGGATTCGAATCCTGGTCTGGTCCCTTGCATTTTCTCCCTTCCTGTTAGTTTAAAGTACAGAAACGGGAGTTGAACCTAGTAGGGGTATATTTTCCAAGATGGCAATTTTCGGCCCATGTATTATTATAGTAGTAGTTGCAGATGCAATCTGATTGTTGCAGATGGTGTTATTTTAAAAACAATATCTATAAATTACCAAAACGTGTTGACATCTTTATCAGAATGACATGAAAGAATACTAATATTTTCTGATAAAGGATTCATATTTTTTTTCAAGCCCCTGTGGAAACAACGTTTCCTACATGATTTCTCCACGTCTCCCCACTTGTTTGCGACTACTGGCAGATCCAGCGCCGTTCAAAGAATATGTCCAAAAACACTCAAACGTATTTACGTCTTATTTTGTCAAAACTCACTAAGTTAAGGGTCTCATACACTTCCTGTGGGCTTCAAAGACAGCCCAAGCCTTATATTGTGTCTCCCGTCCAGCGATTTCTGGATCCGCTACTGGCAGCTAGCCCACCCCTTATTGATCAACGTAGTGCAAAGGAAGATAACTCGTTTTAATATTACCTTACATGGATGGTTAGGACGGTCTACCTATCTTCTTTCCTCTCCCCTCCTCCTCCTCCAACTGATAGACGCAAGATCTAAAAATGGGACATGCACTGAAAGTGATAATATTATATCACCTTATATCATTAACCGTATATTAACAAATATAATATCGCCATGTTACAGCTTTGCACATTTCGTCTTTAACCGATGGATATTTTGGGCCAGATGCAATCACGAAATCTTGCGCCAAGAAGGGAAATGAAAATTGATTTACAGGCACATAAAATAATGTCGAGTTCACATTAGACTGATACTTTTTTTAAATTTTGCTTCCAGTTATTGCTCTCTTCAATTCATGGTATCATTTCCTCCAAAGAGGTTATAAAATACATTTATTTATTTTGTGAATTTGTTTGTTAGCAACTTCATGCAAAAACTAATGGCCACATCGCTTTGAAAATTGGTACACATATATATCTTGGTCTAATAATTAAGGAATTTTGGTGGTGATTTGGATCCAGATCCGGAACCAGAAGACTTTAATGTAACTCCATGCAAAAACTGATGGTCTGGTCGCTTTGACAATTGGTACACGGATGTATTTTGGGCTGCGGAAGTCCCCATTAGATTTTGATCCTGCACCCAGAAGACTTTAATGTAACTATGGCGGAGATTTTCAATCTCTGTTTGCTCTTGTTTATTACTTAGTGGATTTACTTTTCTGTCAGCAACTTCATGCAAAAACTAATGGTCAAATGTTTTGGACGGAAGGACGGATAGGGGTAAATCAGTATACCCCCTCTCCTTTGGAGCGAGGGTAAAGTATAGAAAATATTTAGTTAAAGATTTCACACTTATTCCAAAGCGCATTCACCCTACGGCTTTTCAGCGGAGTTTGAATATATGAAAGGCAAAGATAACGAATATTAATGAATCTGGCAGGTCGCAAACAAAATGCAAAACAAGATTTGGGCAAAAACAGACCCCTGCATACACCAGAGGTGGGAGCAGGCGTCTAGAAAGGGAAAGCATCCCTTGTCGACGGGTCACACCCGCCGTGAGCCCATTGTCTTGATCAGGTAAAGGGAAAAATCTTTTGGACAATTTACATCTCGCTGAAAGTCAACAACGACGTGACAGGTCAAAGAAAGAAAACTCTTGGAAGACGCCACTTCGAGAGAAGCGGTTTAGAACCAAAAAAAATAACTCATGGATGACGACACTTCGAGAAAAGTGAAAGTGGAAGAAGTGTTGTCCGAAAACCGGCATCGACGCATTGTAGCTAATGAACACCGAACAACAATTTCTCGTGCATTGTGTACGTATCAATATTTATAGACTTCCCTCAAAGGAGATCAGTCCACATCACATCTGAAAATGATTTTAAGTTCTATCGTGCATGGTGAAGACATTGATCTTCCCCGCAAAATGAAATTACAAGAGATAAAATGATTTTAATATAGTATTTCTTCATGTGTAGAAAATGGAAGTCATTAAAAATACATTAAGGGTTTAGTACATGATACTTAAACATTGAATGTTATGTTAAATGGATTAACATAAAAAATAAAATAAATAAATAATAAGAAACAAAATCGGTCACTTCTTGTTTCTCTTTTCCCCGAGTTGTACAGGATGTTCATTCTATGAGTCGTCTCATGTACGAGTTGATATATGTCAATGATCTATCAATGAATTTTCTTACGATGAATTTCATAGACCCAAAGTGTACGAACATCCACCCATCCATACATGAAAAGGCAAAGATAACGAACAGTGATCAATCTCGTAAGTCCCAAATAGAATACAAAACAAGAGTTGGGCAAACACGGACCCCTGGACACACCAGAAGTAGGATCAGGTGCCTAGGAGGAGTAAGTATCCCCTGTCGACGGCTCACACCCGCCGTGAGTCCATAGTCTTGGGGGTAATCCGCAGTCAGTGTATGAAAAACAGCTGAACAATTGTTATGAAACATGTCAGACAGCTTTTGACCCAATGGCAGATTTGGGCAAACTTGATCGTTATAATGACCAAAGAATTTGCGAAATGCTGTCTTTAAACGTGACTGTTGAAACCCTTGTGACAACAACTTGCTTGTAAGTAGCCTGCCTCGATTCAAAACTGATCATACGCAGAACAAGCTCTTGCGTATCGAATAAGTTGAGAGACATACACATCATATGCAGGTGATGATGGAATATTGCTACATAAATATGGGAAGTTGACGATGGAGAAACTGAAACAGTCCCGTTCGTCATAAAGTTGAGTTGTTATATGTAGTTTGCTATGTACTCAATAAAATATCCATCTACGAAGTAGACATGAAAGACTGTGGTGTCCTTTATTTCTAATTCACTGGGATATATCGAATCGATATATGAATGAAAATCATTATTATTTTAAAATAGATAAAACTTCCTCAATATAGCGATATGTCGAATTAAAGGCCACCGCTAGAGATTTTTTTCATCTCATGTAGGAGCTTTTGAATGAATTCTGCCTCATAAGAATATAAAAACAGGTCAGTTAACAAAGGAGCACAATTCGTGCCCATGGGAATTCCAACATATTGTTGGAAGACCTATAGCTAGTCACCAAAAACTACAAAGATATTGTTAGTCAATGAGGAACTCCAGCATTGCTTTAATATCAACATCAGAGTACTTGTGCGTAGAATTAGAGTAGAGTTTAACAAAGTAATTCTTAGAATGACTGATTACTAGAGGGCGCTAGCAATTATCCGAAGGATTGTTTATTTTGGTTTGTTATAAAAATTTCATTGGTTTAATTTCAAGTTATCGTGTGTGAGGTGTTCAAGATGGTTTACGCGAGGTCAAGTTTCGCTGGAAACTACATGTGCGTGCCGAACTTGCTAAATACAATGGCGGATCCTGAGGGAAAATGGGGAGGGGGGTGTGTCCGAGGGGTCGGAAAAATTTACCATAAAGGTAAAAATAAGGCATTTTGAGGGTGGACCCCCCCCCCCTTTGAAACCCCCATTTTTAAGTCCTGTATCCGCCCCTGTAGCTTGAAGTTCCCCTTTGATAAACTTTATTTTTTTCCACGCTGATCAAGCTCGTGTTTAACGAGTGGCGGATCTAGGAAATTCTGATCTGGGGGGAGGATGAGAAAATGGCTGCGGGCCGTCTTGAGACCTCCATGAATCTTGGGCATAACCTTGGTGAGGCTAAGGGACGAAGTACCATGAATCTTCTTAGTTTTGACAATATAAAACATTATTACATGGTTTTTGGACATTTCTATGACTAGACCATAAAATTTATGAGGGCTGGATCCGTATAGCTACGTAGAAATCCCATGTCACGACAGGTGTTGATACGTTCACTGCTCCAGCTAAGCATATATCTGAATGCGTTACTTCACTTACGGCTAGTGATGTCTCAATATGAGTTAAGAATTCCCCAAGGGACGATGACGAATGAAATCCTTCATAACAAATCAAAATAAACACTCCCTCCGATACAATATAATTGAAAAAATTAACAATACAAATGGAAAATATGCAATACAAATGAAAAATTACAAAATACAAATTGAGAATATAGAATACAAATAAAAAATTATACAATATGAATGGAAAATATATAATAACATGTACAAATGAAAATATATCTAATTACATGTAATACAAATTGAAAAATATAATACATGTACAAATGAAAATATATCTAATGTACATGTTAAATACAAATGGAAAATGGAAAAAATTATACAATACAAATGGAAATTATAGAATTTAAATGGAGAATTATACAATACAAATGAAACGTTATACAATAGAAATGGAAAATCATACAATACAAATGCAACATTTTACAATGCAAAGTTATAGAAAAGATCAAGTATTGCAACATTTGAGGTATCTACAGCAATCGATTACACCGTGTTATTTTAAAATTACATTTATAAGCTACCGTACATAAGCTGATAATATGTATTTCTGTATGTTCAGTGGGACAGAGTGAAGTATACAATGGCCCCCCTTTTTATGTCCCAATTGGTAATAATATTTAGATGAATAAAGTAAATCAGAAATAGAAATTTTATTTCAATTTTATAAATATCATGGAATGTCCAAATATTTTCGCTGGCTTTCATTTGAAAATGAAAAAGAGTTCAATGAGGCGAGGCGGGATGTTACAGCATGTGATGCGACATCCTTCAGAGCCTTGTCGGCCTGTCAGAACTTTCCTCGGTATAATACGACATTTTTTTTTTTATATATACATGTGACTTATGTTGACCACGATTGAAAATCTTGCAAAGTTTTTCGATACTGCATTTATTTTGATGAACAGAGTATACAGAGCAAATGAGTCTTAAAATATAAATATTTCAAATTTCTCGAAGACGGTTCCCCCACCCCTCTCCCACCCACCCAGCGGAAGGGGTTACCCCTTTTGCACCTACCCCCTCCCCTGTGAACCCTACTTTTACTTCCTTGGTTTACATATTGAGAATAACCCTATCTACGCCTACGATACATTACAATAACTATGAAGATATTGTTTTAATATAGAAATATATGTGTAAGCATGTAATAAATATGATGAGGTATTAGAAAATCCCACGCAGATATATATGAACAAGGTATAGAAATCCACAATGAAATATGACCAAGGTATAGAACATCAGCATGAATATATGACAAGGTATAGAAATCAAATGAATATATGACAAGGTAAGAAATCCAGCATGAAATGATATGATAGGTAACCCTTCATTAGTATTTGCTTCAATTAATTATATGAATAGCCTTTCTAATCTGGCAGCTGATTGAAGCTGATCAATACATCTTACACAAGTAAACATAGTTAATCGGTTTTAATCGATGCGTTGATGAAAAGAACTTTATGACTAAGTACTGTGACGTGTAGCTGGTCACCCTATCCAGGCACTACCACGCTCTGCCGTAGTTTTTATAAATCATTCGTCGGAATAAAGACAAGGTCCTCTACCAACATGAACTCGAGCGAGATAAAGCTAGCTCCCTAGCGATGGCATGTTTAAGTATACCATTATCTATATCTGTCGTATCACTTCCCCGCTCGGGGAAAGCTTAGACACCGAAAGCTGTCACGGCAATGGGGTATTCCCTCTGAATGTTTTGACCTGTTCAAGGCTAGCCGAGCAGACGATCGCGCCACGCTGGCTGCCGGACCTCGTACGACATCCTACCCGATAGTACAGAATCAATAGAATTCTCCTGTTCAGAGAGAACGAAAAACACAACTGATCCGATAACAGAATACGAAGAGTGCGAAGAGCTCCGAAAGAGAACTCTACCACTGCCAGCTAAGGATCACACCGCAAACACACATACTGAGATGCATAACGGGGCTGGCACTAAGTTTGTTAGCAATGTGTCGGTAACTCCATGCCAGGTGACTGACCACGCTCGCGTTGCTTAACTTGCGTTATCAAGACAGGGACTCTAACATGCAGAAAAGCTACTCACCTAGCGAGGCAAGTATAAAGTTCTGTCTTTAATAATACTGTGCGCTACAATTACTTTGTCCATTCCATTTTTGATTCCCTGTGTTTGTTCTTTTTCAGTATTGCATGTTTCCCGGGAGCAGATATGTCGATACATGAGGAAAAGGTCGAACATCATTATGAAGCATATCTAGTGAATTATTAAAATTCTCAAATCTAAAATATAATATGAAAAAGGGTGGGCGATTTCTGCGATATCAGCGGCAGGTCAACCGGTCATTACCCCAAGGCATAATATATTATAGAATTGGATCCCCATCCGTGCGCCCAATCCGAGCCCCCACAGTCACTGACCATTCACTGAGGCAGGGATCAGTCTCACATAATGTTTACTTTACACAATCTGTACCTATAGTAATTGCGAGGGGGGGCGGGGTGGTATTTACAAAGATTGCTTTGTACGCATCGAGCAGATATATGATAGTATGATTCGATTCAGAGGTAATGATTGGATTTTTATCATTCCGTTGAGAATATTTCACTCATAGTTTACCGGTATTTGTCTTCAAATATCAATAAGAGTTCTCTTTTTTTTTCTATAGATGCCTTTTGCATTTTAGGATACCACCTTTCATATATAGCTTCAAATACATCTCGAGCGCTATAATAATTCTGATATCTTATTGTCGGAGGAACAACACCCAGCAATTCTCGTTCGTATTTGGGGCATGAGTAATATTAGTTAGGCCAAAACTCCAAGTTTGTTTGTTGGGGGTAGATGGATAGTATATTAATGACGCGGTCCAGTTATGTAGTTAAATTTTTGGGGAGGGGATATTATAGAGAAGTATCCTGAGTAATTAGGTTGGATGGGAGGAGTGAGATATATAAGGCACTGAACAATTGTGTTTGGAGGTGTGATGTATAGGTATGTTTTCAGGAAAGGGGCATCGGAATGAAGTATTTAGACCCTCATATTGGGTTTTGATGGGGGGGGAGGGTGGGTAATATAGATACGCAAAACCAAATTGTTATAGTTGATGACAAATTTTTTTTGGGTATATTATTGGGAGGTGGGAGTATTATATTAATGATTTTGTATTGTTCTATGTTTTCTAGGGTGTGTGAATAAGATAGTAGAAATCAGGAAAATTAGAACCAATTTAAGTGTTTATATAGAGAGGGTGTTTGGTATATTTGGGTTTATTTCATGCTCAGCTTTCTCTAACGTGAGTGTTCTATTTTCATAGGGGGTATTATTTCAAAAGACGACTAGTTGAGCCTTTTTTTTAAGGGGGGTGGATTATTATAGCACAGCACTCTAACATTATTGTTTTTTTTAGGGGGGATATACAACACTATATGATTTTTTGTTGAAGGGGGGTGACCAAGAATTGGGAGTGATACACCGTATCGCCTATTGTTTTTTCAATTATTTAAAGGGGGATTATTACAAAGACACTGCCATTCTAATGCGTTGTTTATGTAGGTGGGGGAGTGTTAGTAGACCAACAAACTATTAGTATCTTTATTTAGAGGGGGGATATACAGACACTAGGAGATTATTATATTTTTTTGAAGGCGAGGGGATATAAGAACCTATTTGCATATTTTTTAGGGTGGGGAGATATCCCAAATGATCACACTAATGTTAAGATAGGTTTATTTGGGGGATATACAGAACCAAACTATTATAGTTTTTTTAGAGGGGATAATAACAAGAACCTCTGTTTGTTTTTTTTTTAAGGGGGAATACAGACCCTATTTTCTTCCTTGGTTTTATTTTAGGGGGGGATATACGAGATCCGTACTAATGGTTACATTATTATCTATAAGGGGGGGATTATAACAGACCGCTTATTGTTTTTTAAGAGAAGAAAGAAGAGAGAAGAGAGAGAAGAAAAGATTATTAAATACTTGTGTACACCATTAGAATTAGTTTAAATAAATGACCTTTTTTCTGCTATCAATTAGCATATGAGGGGGGATACAGACCCTACGGTTATAGATTAAGCTTCGTTGTAATGAGGGGGATATATCCAGACAACATGTTTGCATAGAGTTTTAAGTACTATATATACTATTATGTGTAAGGGGGAATACAGACCCTAGCTGAGTTTTAGTTGATGTCAAGTGTGGGGTGAAATAAATCAGACCCTATTGTTCTACTTTTTATAGGGGGGGATACAGACCCGTTATATAGTTCACTGGGGTGTCGCCAGAGTTCTTGTCATCACATAAGATTTGTCATAAATAGATGGCACATATTTAGAAAATTGTTAGCGACGTGAATTTGTAATAAAGCTGGATGTTCGGGCTAATATATTTCTAATATATTGATATGGCCCGGATCACAGTATTGATTTATTCTGCATCTGAAAAAATAATAATTTAAGGTAAGTTTGGAAACTCGCGAGAGACTTAATTAATTTAACAAGTAACAATAATTGCAGTACTCTGTCTAGGAAAATAATTTCCCAATCAACAAAAACTGACACTATGCAAATAAAACGGAAATATTGACACATATTGTTTCAATAAAACCTCAGTTCCTACTCCATACAACGTAGACTCATCTACTAGTTAATTCGTGCTACGAGTAATAGATTAATCTCAATATTAAAGCGGACGTGTGTTAATCGATAAGTATAATATTTTTGAAGAAGGGGCTATATTTATCAAAAAGTTTTTACAATGATCATAGGTATGATTGGATGATGAAATAGAAACTGTAATCATTCAATGTTTATAGTCGCCATATTATTTGGATATAATTATCGATCCTTGCGTTGCCAGCAGAAAAATACCTGATAAGTCACCGTACCATTGAATTAAAAATACTCCCGTTTCAAATGAATCTGAGGCCATTTTTAAACAAAAATTCTAAATCTAATTGTTCTCCCTGCTAATACGAATTTCTTCTAAATATTGGACAGGGTTCAGTTGTGGAAAAATGAGTGTTTAATGATAGTTTCTGTTTTGTCACCGATAGGGTCAGTATGTGGACATCCAGGTAAAGGGTAACTTAGTGAGATCGCGTTATCAGCTAGTTGACATATTCGCGTTCATCAGTTGTTTTCCAAATAGTTCAGCAAATTGTTACAGATAGAATGGTTGGAGTCTTACCTACAACCATCCTTAGAAAACAGTTGGTTTCCACTGGGTATCAAAATTTTCTTTTTCACCATTTTTTTATAAGAGATAAATTTTTCATGTTTCATAAGAGTTTCATGCGTGATATTGCTGCATGCAGATTCAAGGATTTTTCAGTGCACCTTGTTGTATACACATAGTATTTAAGCCATAGAACAATGATACTTTGTACAATGCATTTATTTTCACAAAACCAAGAATAAAAGATTTTTTAGTAATGGCTATTTTAGACTAGTCTTATCTCGTAGAAAACATATCAAAAATCACTTTAAAAAATTGTAAAAAAAAAAAAATCATTGCCCTCCCATAGATTCTCTTTGAACAGAGTGACAAAGATTGCAGAACTTTGAATTACTTTTTTGATTTTGAATAGAAAAGAGTTTGTAGCTAAGATGTGATTGATAATTCTGTATTGAAACCATTGGATTTTTACTGTCCTTGTCACTCTGAAAGGTATTTTGTGAATTATCTCCCATTCTTTTAGTAAGGATATCCAGAAGCTCACTCCATTTTGTTTTACCAGATGTGACATAAATAAATCCCATTTTTATTTGTTTCTTGTTTTCGACAGTACAAGAACAAAGCTTTTTGTTATACTTAAATGTATATGCGGCAATACGATCGGCATATAAATTGACATCATAATTATGACGTTAAATTTATTTATTTGACGTTGCTAATATCTTGTAGACGTGTCAGAAAATTGTCATAAAGACTTTTTTTTTAATTTTATGTTTACATATATATCAGATCATACAGCAACTTCAAGATGAATAGTGACAATAATGGGAAGATTCTTGAGCAGAGAGCAAGAGAAAGAGAGAGTAGAGAAGAGTGTTTAAAGAGGTTCTGGGTGAGGTTTAAAGTGATGACATTTTTTGGAAGTGTATTTTGATTTTAACATTGAAAGAGAATCAGGAAATTAATAAGAAAAGTTTGGGTTTTCATGCTCGTTTTCGAGCTACAGTGTTTCAAACATGACCTTTTTGCACTTAAAAGTTAGGCCTACCCAAGATTTATTCATTTAAACTCCATTC
>CAJDSM010021012.1:0-28225 GCA_903981925.1 Ostrea lurida
TTTTGTAGACCCTAAACACAATACATTAGTCTGTGTCTCAATCACTATAAATAGCTCGAAAATAATAAAAGTAGTGTTATACAGAAAAACATAGAATTGTTATATTTCATACTTTAGATTGAAAGAACAAGTACCTGATGTTTTTTGTTTGTCTTCAAAGTTAGCTTTGCCATAGATAGCTTTGTAAATGATTCAGATTTTATATTTAGATTGCAAACTATATAAATGCAGTCTTTTCAAGAGACACCAAGATCAGAGACTTTCTGACCTTGACATCAGTTGATGTCTTTGATTGACAAACATGGCTTGCTTTTCGCATTGATATGTATATTACACAATGCTTTATTTTACAGGTGTGATGAATCCCATAAATATTTTGGAAATCCTAAAACTGGCACATGTTATTGTAAGTCAAATGTCGTTTCCACTTTCAAAACACTTAGTAAATTCTTGTTCCCATTCTTATTGTGCAATGAATAAAATAGATTTCAAGATGACTTTCACAATGGTACCTTTACAGATAACCTGGTAACAGATTATCAGTTCACCTTTAACCTCTCGAAATCGGAGGATAAGTCGTACACGCAGATCAACTTTATGAACATTCCGTCATCGGTAAGTGTACTTCTGTTGTCGTACTCCCATCCACTACTTGATGCTGATGTAAACATGATGCCATTGTGCATCTACTATTTTAAATTTTGATCTGAATGATGTTACACTCAATGGGAAGTACATATTGTGATAGTAACAAAGAGGCATATTTTAGAAAAGTACTATGGTTGATTCTTGACTTTGCAGAGTGAACGGGACGTTGACTTTAAAGTGAATTGTTCAGGCATAGCCTTTCTGAACATAACTATGAAGAAAAGTAAGTGTTCAATCTATATAGCTTAACGAAAGGATGCTCACTGTATTTTGTTCTATTTGATTCATGCATTACTGCCATAAACTTACAATGGCTTAATATTCTATTCTTAGAATCTCATGGTGACCATGAATCAACGATCGTCAAACAACACTCATGCAATTACTTCAGGGCCAAGTTCGACCACGGGGAATATTCCTTTGGAGCCAAGGAAAACACGACATTTCTCGTTTATGTGTATGGATTCAAGACCCCGTTCTGGCTACAGGTTTGCTCTATACAATCTTCTTGTTTATACATGTAAAAGGGAATAAACGTAATATGATATTAGACATGTGAAAACCATTATGTTTACCGATATCAGACATGTGAAATCCATTATGTTTATTGATGGACTCCTTTTTACAGATCTCCTTCTCCCAGTTTCCTAAAATCGATTTGGTTCACTTCTTTGTGACATTCTTCAGGTAAGATTAATTGAATCTTCAGGTAAAAATTAAAGATGGATTTGTTTCAGTTTATAGATCATTATATATTATAGATCATTATATATATCAGTGATGATCTGTTATTTAGAAAATTTAAAAATTACAAAATGATGTTGAAGCAACATAATGCTGTCGGTGATTCTTGTGTAAGTTGGTGTTCCCTGTCATTGATTCTTGTGTAGGTATGTGTTCCCTGTCAGTGATTCTTGTGTAAGTTGGTGTTCCCATCATTGATTTTCGTGTAGGTATGTGTTCCTCGTCAGTGATTCTCGTGTAAGTTGATGTTCCCTGTCATTGATTCTTGTATGTGTTCCCATCATTGATTCTCGTGTAGGTAGTGTTCCTCGTCAGTGATTCTCATGTAAGTTGATGTTCCCGTCATTGATTCTTGTGTAAGTTGGTGTTTCATGTCATTGATTCTCATGTAGGTATGTGTTCCCATCATTGATTCTTGTTTCCTGTCATTGAAAATTAACACATTCTGATTTCAGTTGTTTCCTGTCCCTGCTGATAATAGCTGCAGTCCTATACAAAATCAAACACAAGTACGACATCTACCGCAGAAGACAGGTGAGTTGTGGAAAGTGTCACAATGTGTTGTCACAGTCATAAATATCAATTTTATGTTATTATCTCATACAAGATGCTATCACAGCTTCACGGGGCACTTGTACATGTACATATCTGATGATTTTAGATCTTTATTTCTAATATTTCCTAAGCCAATTGCTTTTTGGAATCTTTATCCAATTAATGTACTTGTAAAAGTGGTTATTTTACGCGTGGGGGAAATTTTACACTAATTTACGCGGTCACATAAATGAAGCGCGTAAATTTCCCCCACGCGTTTTACATATAAATATTATATAAATATTGCAATGTAGTTGAGGGTAACAGTGAAAATTTTCAACTCCGAGAAAAATCATTTGTCAAACCGAGGCGTAGCGAGGTTTGACAATGATTTTCCGAGGGGTGAAATTTTTTCACTGTTACCCCAACTACATGGCAATATTTAATTTGTTATACTGAATGTTATAAAAATAACAAACCGTTTTCGTCTGTTGACTTTGATCAACTGGTCATGCCGATGTTTCGTACACCCAATGCTGGTAATCACGTTTATCACAAACGCTCAACGAACGTCGTCTAACAAATCTAACGGCGAACCGTACGCGCATAAATTTTGAACGCAGTGTAACAATTTTTCAGATTGTTACCCGTCGTCATAGTAATGTTTTCCTTTGCTAGATACTATCAACCCTGGAGGGTGGTTTTTTTCTATTCTCAGAGGAAAACAAGTATGTTTTGGTCAAACGGTTCCCTGTCCAATCAGATTCGAGTATTTTATCATGAAGTCATATACAACATATATGTTATATACTTTCATTCAGTGACTGCGTATTTTTTCCTCCACGCGAAATGTTGGAACATGACAAAATGCGTACTTAACCCCTCAGCGTAAATTACCACTTTTACAGTATATATATAATATTTCTTGTATTGACTTCCTTTTAATTTTTTTCCTCCAAATGAAAAATAATATTTCGGACACCTCCCCCCCCCCCCCCCCCCTTCCCTCACTATCTTTGTTTGAAAATGGGACAAACTATTTTACAAATTGGTGTGGCCATATTTACATTATTTACCCAGTGCTTTAATTACATAATACTTTTACTGTCCATATTTTGTCAGGGAAATATGGTACACACTCTTTTCTAGAATTTTATGTTGTGAGAAACGGGTGCGTATTCTATACCACAATAGGTTTTCAGCACATATTCTTTTTTTCTAATGATTTCATCATACTGCAGTATAATTAGATTTGATTGACAGATAACTGATATATAACTTTATACATTTGACAGCGTATGATGGTGTATAGATATTGAGTGACAGATAACTGATATATAACTTTATACATTTGACAGCGTATGATGGTGTATAGATATTGAGTGACAGATAACTGATATATAACTTTATACATTTGACAGCGTATGATGGTGTATAGATATTGAGTGACAGATAACTGATATATAACTTTATACATTTGACAGCGTATGATGGTGGAAATGGAAGAGATGGCGAGTCGACCATTTTCCTCCATCACCGTGGAGATCGACAGGAAATACGAACAGATAGGGGCCGAGAAGAAAGAGACGGACCTCAGAAAACGAAAAAAGGTATTTTGTGAGTGGAAGGAGTATGTTATGTTAATGATTTAGCATTGTCACATTGACTGATGTGTGTAACACTGAATATATAAATACCAAGGGCTCTCTCTCTCTCTCTCTCTCTCTCTCTCTCTCTCTCTCTCTCTCTCTCTCTCTCTCTCTCTCTCTCATGATACAGTAGAACACGGTTAAATCAAACACTCTTAATAAATTCACACTTACAGGATTTCCATATAGTTTAGTTTTGAAATGTATTATGAACTTAATGTGTATATATATATAACAAATTACTATCAAAGTTAGAATTGTTCTTCCCCAGCTCTTCATTATAAGCATGTTTTACTGCAGTACCCAACACTGATAAGTTATGCTGGACTTCATCAGAAAAAAATAAACATTTGTGACCATCAGAATTTCCCAATTAAAGTGTACTGATGATTGTATAACGTTTTATCTAGGCCAGCACCAAGCCCAGTCAGATAGCCTACGAGCCGCTAAATCACCAAAAGGCTGCTGTTATATCATTAATAGTCCAACTACCAACAGGGGACGGTGAATGGACCCCTAATGGTGCCTCAGGGGTCGCTGTCGCCAGTGCTTTAGTGACTGTCGGTAAGTGGCAGTGTGTTGAATCACAGATTTACAATTCTGTGGCACAAAAAGATTGAAAACTAAGATTAGAATAGTTGTCCTTAGTTGTTAAACCAACGACTCACTTCTTCAGTAAATATAGGAAAACTTAGTTTGCTGATGAAGAAATCTTCATTATGATGAATGATGAAGAATTCAGTTGTTCAAAATTTTCAATGAGTAGGCTTCCTGTCATGCCATAAATGTTCTAATTATCCCGAGAATGAATGGAGTCGATTGCTTTGTTTTTGACTATTNTCAATGAGTAGGCTTCCTGTCATGCCATAAAAGTTCTAATTATCCTGAGAATGAGTGGAGTCTATTGCTTTGTTTTTGATTGTACTGAGAATTAATGCTGTTTATTGCTTTTTCAGGTCATCACCGAAAGCAAAGCTTGGAGCATGGGGGAAAGGGGGACAAAAACAAGCATAAAAAAGTATTGTTTCCTGGTACTCAAGATGTGTGTGTCTAGTACACAGTGCCCCCTGGTGTGAGCAGGGAGTAGTCGTTATTGGTGATTTAGAAGGGACTAGTTATTGTTATACATTCCTCAGATGCTGTTTACTAAAAGAGGTGGTGCTACAGTGAACATTTACAAACACTAGCTGCATCTGTTTCAGCAATGCAAATTTACTTACAAATATCATACAAGGTTTTAGAAGCTAAGCATTCCAGTCTAGTAGAATATGTATTGTAAACCAGAAGCCACACTTTGACCATTTATCTGCCCAGAAGGAAGACATCTTTAAACATCATCAAATTGGACCAAAAAAAAGTTCGTATACGTGATAAACTAAGCAGCATTAAAACAAATATATTGACCTCTTTTTCAAAACTGTGACATCGGCGTTTGACAGTTTTGTATATCAATGAAAATTGCAATTCACAGCCATCGCCTACATAAATATAAAGATATTTTATATAAAACAGTATGATCAATCAATGTATATTTAGTCTTTCGTTGCTGTAATTTTTGCAAAGCAAACATGCTCTGAGATTATTTTTTAGATAATTATTTTTATTAAAAGTAAGAAACTCCACCAGATGTGACAAAACCACAGACAGATATCATAGGCGATGTGACGGATATCTAATCAGTGTTTATTCTAGGCGATACAACAGACATCAAACTTCAGTGGTTGTTTGCGGTTAACATACCTCATGGGTATTTTATTGTAGATTAACATTAAATGAGCTTACTGAATTTACAGTAAAAAAAAAAAAAAAATGGGGCATATAAATAGTGAGAGTGTGGCTTGTTCTGTACACTAGTCATTTGTACATTGGAATGAACAAAGCTATCACACTTTGTAAACCTGGATCAAAGATGTTTCCTAAGTCAAAACAAGTTTGTCTCACCTTCAGCTTTATTATCATTGTCGTTATTCTGTGTACACAGATTCCAGATCTGAACCACATTGTGCTGTGTTGTATTTGTTTGGTACTGATTTGTACCGTATGATTGCAAGCTTTCGAAATGAAGCGGCACCAATTACGTTGCAAAGTATTCATCATTTTGAAGCTTTGATTTTCATTGTCGGCTCTATTAGTGTGATGATCCCATTTTCTGTGATATTTTTTCCCCCCTTGTTAACTTTCACATCAAATTTGTAGATAGTTTTATTGCCGGAGCATATTTTTTTGTGTTCATACTTGTGTGATATTGATGATTTTTGTGTATAGTGTGTTGATAACGTATAATTTAGAGCTGATTTCAGCAAGACGGCCCTGGTAACAGTGTTTATGTTGATTATTTGAATATTGAGTACTTCACGCTTTGATCATTCTCCACAGTCAAAATAAGTAGATTAGTGTTAATCTTACATGTTTAATTTTGCTTTCATTTTGGATGGGTGAATTTTATGTTTTTACCTCCCACATAACTCTCCTCACAGCGGGCTTGGAGGGGACATAGAAACTGAGTTTTGCGTGCTTGTTGCTGAGTGAGTTTTTGCATGCTGGTGTAGTATGCATCAGGCTCAATGTTGCGTTTGCACAGCTATGTCTAGTCGTAACAGAATTCTTTCATTTCACTCGTTACTTCTATCTTAACAGCATTTGTGATTGTAATATATATATTTATGATTCATGTATTTTTCAACAATTTCAACTCTATTCATTAGATACTAATCTACTGTTCATCATTGGCCAAATGTATGAAAGTCATGCATTAACCCATGTATAATCAAACAACATTGTATATAGTGATAATTTATTGAATTAAGATAATTATGTGTTTGTCCAGTAAAGATGCGTGTCTGATCGATCATGGAAGCGATTTAGAAATGTTGTGCTCACTTACACTCATAATGTAACGTGTTGTTTTCATGTTCAGTTCATTGATATGTAATACGTGCCACGTACATATACACTGTAAATTCATTATCAAAAATGGTTTTGAAATCCAGACATACATTGTGTGTCTAAAAGTGCACCCCCTGTATATAAAGTAGAGGTTATTTGGGGGGGGGGGGGGGGTCAGCTGTTACCCCCTGTATATAAAGTAGAGGTTATTTAGGGGGGTTGGTCAGCTGTTATATCAAAGTTGAGGTTAAGAGTATTCTGTAATGCAGCACTTTTGCTACCGGTAGATGTCCAGGTATTTTTTTGGTTGGGAAGTGTCTATTTCTTTGTGCACATGTACAGTATTTTTCTGATAAATAATGTTTGAATGTTCCATGTGTGTAATCCTTTTGTTGTATGAATGTTCAGTGAAGGGTGCTGTTTTTCTAATTATGATGTTGATTAAGGTGTGTGATTATTATGCTGATGGAACAAATGCACGGTTATTGTTGTTTAGAAGTATGAGAGTTGAATAAAAAATTTTGTGATCCATGCCGAAAAATGTTCGGCTGGGTATTAGGTACCTTAAAGGGCAAGGGGGGGGGGGAAGGAATAATTTTTTTTAAATAATGAATACTCACTATGTCTTACATATTCAGAGTTGAAAAAGGCAGTGGGTATAATACCTTGGTTCTGCTGCGCAATAGCTGTGCAAAATCAATCTTGATCATAACTTTGAACAAGATTCAATTTCAATCGAAAGGTCAAGTCAATAATCAAGTCGAGTGAAGCCTTTAGAAGTCAGATCCTGAGATTCCTTGTCACAATAGGTATTGACATATCTGTTGGGGACCATGTGTAACATGAACAATATACCCCCCACACCCTTATCTCGGTCCCCCCCCCCCCCCCTTAAAAAAAAAGAAAAATCCCACTTTGTCATTGTAACTAGTTACTAAAAAGGCCCATCTTGGAGTTGCTAAGCCGATTGTGAAATTACAAAGGAAAAATAATACAAATGATTTCAAATTCGCAGTATATACAAAAATTTGGTATTAACTGGACCTCAGAAGCATCAACTTATAATCGCATTGGACGTCTATAGGTATTTAAGCACCATCGTAACAGCATCACTTCGGCAAATAATGTAATCGTAATTTTTTATATCCTAAAATACATAAAAAATTCTTATCAACAGGACCTCTTCCATGAATTCATATTTTTTGCGATTTATAGTCTCTAATCATTTCATTCATATAAATTCGTAAAATAGAGGCATCTGTAGTCAATTTTCTTTCCTGCATGATTTTTTTTGTTGTATTTTCATCTAATGAGAGGAAAGACTTTCCTGTAGGGAAAGATGAAGTCGAGTAGTGTTTACTTGGGTTTCATGAACTCTAAAAATGGTGTGTTAGACATTAACAGATTGCTGACTATGCGAGAAGCCTGTGTGTGTGGTGCGTTGTGTTGTGTGGTGGTGTGGTGTGTGTGGTGTGGGGAGAGAGAGAGAGAGAGTGTGTGTTATGTTTAGTAAGTGTGTTGTAATTTTATCAACTGGAGTATGTCAAGTCAAAATAACTTTTAAACATTGGAAGCAGTTCCTCCTTTTTATTTTATTCAAAATCACTCTGTTAGATGCGTGTATTGAACTAAGTCGTGCCTTGATGCACAGAGGGGAGAAAATTTGTTTCATGAATGCATCAAGAATCGCGTACATAAAATTAATTCTAACTTAGAATCAAAGGAAAGTTTTCCTATAGGTTAAATGATACAAATGTATGTTCTTATTATGAATATACTGAATAAGATACAATACAATGCTATATATTCGGTTCCAGTAATAACGTGCACTCGTGGAACCTAGAAAGGACAACGGGCTCCGCAGCAATGTTTTGTGCCTGCGAATTATCCTTAAGACACAAAAATTCAATAAGTCAGATCATCAAAATGTTCGGCTTTCGTACAGAAATGAAAAAATCATATACCAAATTCAGAGTTTGCGCAGGGTGTGCCATTAGGAGATATTTTTGACAATTCCTTTACGGGTTCTCGCATGCTTCGTTATGCCCCCCCCCCCCCCCCCTCCTTTTGGTACGGGAGATATTGTTTTGGGCCTGATTCTGTGTCCTTCAAAGCTGCTAGCGCAACTCCTTTGAAACTACCTGAGATCGATTTTGAAGAACTATATGTAAGCAAAGGAAATCTATGAACCAAGAAAATTTGATCCTCTAATTTTTGTGGGAGTTTAATGCCCCCTTTGAAACTTAGAATTTGCCCTTCATTCCATGAAAAACTTTGTCAAGCGCAACTCTCTGAACTACGATCCAATTTTAAGAAACTTGATATTTAGCAGGACATCATGCTGTAATTGTGCATTTACAGGAAATTTTGATCTCTCTGATTTTTGTACGGAGATATCCTCGTTGAAAACTTAGAAATTTCCTGCTCGAATAACCTTGTCAGCGCAACTCCTTTTGAAACTAACTGATTCGATTTTTAGGAAAATTTGATTTGTAGCAGAGTACATCATAATATTATGTTAGTTGTGCATATAATTATATTGCCAGGAATTTTGATCCCTAACTATTGTGGGAGGTTAAAGAACCTGTTTGAAACTTAGAAATTTGCCCAAAAATTCTAAACACAACTCCTTTGAAACTACCAATGACAGCACGGGAGGGGGGGGGGGGGTTAAGGGCTTTTAAAGTTAACTATTTAAGGTTTGTTTTACCCATAAATTCTACACATAAATGATATTTTGGTCACGAAAAGGGGGGGGGGGGGCCTAAATCTAAATCCGCCTATGGTGACCAAGGCCATCGTCCATATACATGATATAAAGACTCAAAACAAACGTACTCTTCATTTTCACCTTTATCTGCGTCAACCACATTAGGTCCACATCACATAATTCGCCCAAAACTTACTGTTTTAATACGGTATTAGAAGATACCAAACTAGTCATACTTGATTCTTCAACCACCAAAATAGACTGGATTCTTATGATTATGTGTTTGCCATCACAGGCTCTTCAAACCACCGCGGAGAGTATCCTTCCGAATCTTACGCCGGTTCCTTTAACTCAAACTAACAAAGGAATACATGTAGATGGCACACATTGGAAAACTTCATAAATAGTTCAGTCGTGCATTCTAGCATGTTTTATGCACTTATACAAACATACTTCCACTATTGCATCCAAAGTTTTTATAAAATTAACAAGCAAATTCCACACGCCTAGTACATTGTTCCATGTCCTTCATTCACGTATTGTCGAGATGGACATGTCACTAACAGGTGATGTAATATACAGTTGAAAATGAGGACCTGGGATCTCCCTTACAACTGGTCCTAATATCAGAACCAAGCCTCGGTCATTCAGTTTGCACAGAGCTTCAATCTCCATTATGATTATGTAGAAGTTTATGTTTAGACGAGGGCCAAATCTGAAAAAAGAACTTGAATACAGGTACCTTTGTCAGAATGGAAAAATCGTGCGAAAAAAATACTAAAATAGCGTAATAGGTAAATTAAAACAAAAAGTACGTACCATATTTCCCTATATGTGTCGTAAACCAGAAGTGATCCAAAGAATAGATATGGTTCATGAGGAATATGTTTTGATTCAGCTGACAAAGCTTGTTAAAATATTGTCTTTGTCTGCAAGGTTCGTTTTTGAATGAACTTGTATTTACTTCCACATTTCTCGTACATTACATTACAACGGCTCTTTCAAAAAAGTGTGGACGGATGAAATATGATCGAATCAGAATTAACCTGTATCTACATGTATACTGGATCCCCAAACTTCACACAAACCCTTACAAAGATACATAGCTGGATCTAGTAAATGTCCAACCAAAACTCACTGTCTTTATCCTTCACGAAAATATTGACAGCTGTGAAGGAGAAAGCTATCTTAGGACGTATTGTAGCAACAACTAGCTGAGAAGTGGTGTAAATCAGAATGTAAGGTTTTTGAAAAACTCGAGAAGAACTTCTAGTTAATTTGATAAATCTCCCTTTCTCATATCAACAACATTAGAATATGTGACTTTTCAACAATTTACACGACATCTCCACAACGTTAAATTAAAGACAATACCTTTTACATTAATAGACTGTTGCTCTTCAACAAAAATTGGAAAAAAAGAAATAACATGTTCATATCAGTGAAAAGTCATTGCAAATTATTTTGTAACTCCACTCTGATCTATCGCCAAGTATTCTGAAGTGTTCTCAGCAATATGGAGGTCCTCCATGTGAACAATCTTTTTGTAGTTTTTTGGTGATCAGGAGTCTTCCGTAGTCCGTTGGTATCCATGGCGCGAACTGTGATCTTTGCAGCTGACATCTTTTGTATTTCTTTCCATAGGAAAATTTATTCAAAAATTTCTAAACATGATAAGAAATCACCAGCGTTAGCCTTTAATTCGATATATCTATAAATAAAGTCAATAATTTGATTCATATGTTATTCATACTACGTACCTGTATATCCTACGAACTTGAATAAAAGACACCACAGAAGCTTCCCATATCTGCTTCCGTACTTGATATAGACATTAACGGAAAACTAACCTTGATTTGATTCAGCTTCGTCGTCGTCATTCCTAATATTTATGTTACATTAGCAACATTCCACCATTCACCTTTTCTGGTGTGTAAATGTCTCTCTCAAACTTATTCGATACTAAGAGCTTAAATTCTACGTATGATCATTTTCGAAAAATCGAGGCAGGCCACCTGCAAACAAGTTGTTGCAGGGGTTTCAACAGTCACGTTTAAAGGCTGCGTTTCGCAAATTCTTGGTCGTTAGACGATCTATAATGCTGTCTGGCATTGTTTCATAGCAATAGTTTAAGTCGTTTTTCATACACTGATTTGACTACGGGTTACTTCCGTTGTATTTCGTTCTACTCTATCATCTTTTCTCCCATATGCTTGGGCTCTCAGTGGTCTTTGTTTGCTTTATCTCGTGTGTGTTGTTTTTTTTTTGTTTCTGTTTTTTTTGTATGGTTCCGATAAAAATTAGTGTTAATTTTGCATTCAAATGCTAATCTTAAAATTTATAATTGTAAATTTTCGACATAGTTCACAATTTTGACTATGCTATCAAATAGTTAGAGCCGATCTTTATATACACTGATTTGACTAACGGATTACTCCGTTATACACTGCATTGATCAAAGAACAGTGGGTATGCACGCTGCGGCGTATGTGGACGGTCGCAGGGGTATGGCTTACCGTCTAGGCACCTGAATTGCCAAAAGGTTACACTGTCTAATGGTATCCGTCAGGGGCCTTATAGTTTGCAAGCCCAACGATTGTTAAAGTAATCTGGTTGTTGAGACCTAACGAACTGTTGGATTACGTTCCGTTTTCATATCACTGGAAAAGATAGATTTTATTTTAAACAGCTTTTTGATAAGATATTGATATATATCCACCACAAATAAGTAGAGTTAGAAGCACACATCGCTATTGTCACAACACGAAAGTTACTCAGGATCATTGTGAAATGCCAAGTCCTCAGGAACATATCTTAATCGTAACTGAAGAAAAAGTTATATCTTATATTAAACAGCTTTTTACAAATATATTATACAAACAACGTCGAAGAGGCAAATTGGTTACTATCAAGTGTCATTTTTTGGACAAAGGTACAAAGCGGGGGGGGGGGTGTTAATCAATAGTGCTTCAGTTAGATATATGTTGGCAATTTTTTTCTGAACTCTACCTGCAAAAAAAGTTATACATGAACAGTTACAATCCAGATGAACAAATCCTGACAAAAACAAGAGATTGGCGCAACACGGACCGACCCTGCGACATTCCTGCAGAGACGTGGGATCACAGTTGCTGAAGGGAGTAGAGCTATACCACCTGTCATTCGCTTGGTCACTAACCCCGTCGTGACGCCACGATTGGATTCAGAGGGAAAACGTACGTAAATACCTTAGTCAAATCGTTATTCATGGAAAATCATAAAGAACAGACCCAACAAAGAAACACGTAGGACAGCCCTTTATTAATACGCCGAAAAGTTGTATTGGCGAAACTAAATTTGTTATAATTAACAATAGAATATTGCAAATGTTTGACTTCAATTGAGAAAGTTGAAATCCCTGTAACTATAAACAGTCAATGTTTCGATTAAAATTATTAGATTGCACGTAGAACAAGCTCTTGCATATGAGCAACATCAGCTGGGCGCAACAAATGAAACCGATAATAGCTAGTGATGTCAACGCTTGCTAATCCTGCGAATATTGACCATCAAAACAGTATAATTTTATAAAGTATTTAAAGTACATGATCAAAGAATCTTAGTTCTACATCATTAAGAAGGCTGCAATGGGTATTCATATTTTAATGCTCCACCTTAGCATCAATGGCTCAAGTGGACTCTGATCAATAATTTGTCTGTTTGTCTGTCTATGCGTCATAAACTTTTTACTAAAACAAATTAGACAAAAACTAAGATAACATTCACCAAACTTATTACCAAAATCATCCTTAGGCGTTAGATTACAGATCCACTTGTGTTCATCTCACCAGACGCGGAAGATAAATCACAAAAATGCAATAATTGTGGGCGGTGTGGTTATTAAAATCTTCTTAAGAGCCACAGGGCCAGAAAAGGCTGAAATTTGTGTAAAGCTACGGGTAATCTACGTGGAAGATCATGTTTTTTTCAAATATCTTGACTCCGCGGGGTAGGATTGGCCACAATAGGGGTATCAAAGTTTTAAAAAATAAGAATCTTCCCAAAGAACATACTTGTGACCAACGAAAATAAGGATATCTTATCTAAAAGCTTCCCGATTATGAATAGATTCAAGTTTGCTTCAATACATGACCCCCCCCCCACCCTCAGGGGAAGGATGGGCACATTAGGAGACCTTTTCATTTCATAACATGATTATGACCTTGGGCTTAAACCAAAACAGGCAAGGTCCATGCATGATCATATTATACTGGGTGTTGCGGCTAACCCGAAATAATCAGTCGTCTATTCGCTCATCTCCATCACCTACATTAACCTAACTCGTCGGAGAGAACCGGAGGTGTGAGGGCTTGAATTAGTTCCGAGTTAGTGTTGCGCGGCATAACTTCTTGGTAAGTCCCCCATTTTTTCATTTTTCCAGCTATGATCCTTTTGGGCAATGTTGGAGGCAGCAACAAGGGGTGAAAATCTTTTTCACAGGCATAATAAGTTTGTGAAAATTCTTGCCCGAAAAATCGACCAACTGTGAACGGCAAAACCAAGCGATAATTGTCCATGCTGACCAGTATAGCCCTCTGTTTTATAGTCTACTCAAGTCCCTGGCCAGATCATTAGAGCAGGTTTAGCAGATTTCAAATTCGTGTACGTGTATCGTTAGCGGGATTCCCCTAGAAATACTGTAATTGCGTCATAAGTTTCTTTATTGACATATTTTCTCAGCAAGTATCCGAACAATGTGTCAAGTGCAAAGTACCAGTAAGTGACAACGTGTACTTATAGTTCTCTTATTTTTTTGTTTAATTTCTGTGACCGTTGTGCGTTTTTTCTGAAGCACCTGAGGATTTTTAGCGAAATATTGATGCAAAGAATAAAACATTTTGGGGAAAAGAAAATCTTAAGGGGATACTAAACACACGTGTCTTTATTTTTCCAAAACCTTTGTTTTTAGCAAGTACAACGTAGCAAGGGCTAAACGAGAATGAAATGTGGAGTCGTAACTGACACACGTAGAAGTACGCGTACAAGTTGGTTTGGCTAAACTCTCTATTAATCCATTGCTAATGCGGCATGGCAATCACAGCTTTAACCTTTACAAAAAATTCAGAATCATTCTTCCGAATCTTCTTCATCTTTTGCTTCTTATCTTCACCAAGAATGCACAATCATTAAACAACAAAGACAAAGCGGAATGGATGAAACATAATTAATTTTCCAATTCAGCTAACTCCTCATCACAACCTACAAGGTCACTCATACATTGCTGAATCTCAGATCAGTGTCAATCTCATAGTGAGGCCACTCTTCCCTTCCACACATATTATGTAACTATATAGATATTTGTTTTCCTCTACATTATTTATCCCAAAACCCCCTCAAAGTAGTATACTTCATAATTAAGTCTCTACATTAACACACATCACAGAAAACACAGAGCGGCATATGTAAAACTCTTAGACCTGATTTTATTTTTTTTTTAAAATGTGCGTCATGATACACTATCATTCCATTAAATAAAATATGTTAAGTCAGCCAAAAGTTCAAAAATAAAAACTGGATAACTTAATGTTCTCCTATATACAATCATCATTCATGTTCATACCATTGAGTCTGTGACAAAATTTTGAATACAAAAGTAATTCTGTCACAATCGTTTCATGTCTTGATCTAAACATGCCATGCCAGTTTATTCTCATAGTTGTTAATGTAACTTCTATTGTAGATGCTGGCAACATGTTTGTACCAAACTAACCCACAATTTCACATTATAATTAATAATTACGTATGCGAGTATAACAAGTAGATTACTAACATCCTAACTTTAATTAGATCACAACCATCATTCCAACAGACAATAGAATGAATTCATGTACAGTTACAACCGCAGAGGTATTTATATATACACACAGACTTGTGCCTGTCTTTTAGAATTTTGATATATACGCTCTGTTTTGGGATAGAACAATTATTTTGGCTGCTCAGACATTTACTACTGTATTATATCAGCTGTCCTTCTATCATACAGTACTTTCATCAACGCAGTAACTTTTTATTCCTATTTCATCACTTTCTATCCTTTTATTATGCAGTAATTTTGACAACATAACTTTTGGTTACTACGAAACCGAGTACTTTTTAACATTTTTCTACCAAATCAATCCACTTATCTAGTGTTGAGAAGTGCCTGCGAGCTCTACTTTCAACAATAATCAAGTAATTACTTTTTTTATCCTTGGCCATAATTAAAAATACGCTACCAGAGACTATGGCACCTGTCAATAATTCGTTGTGGGAGCCCTTAGCTGCAATAACTAAAAATAGTCACACTTAATCTCTATATCACAGACTTAGACACCATTGTAATCATCGACTGAACATCACTTTTATTTCGGCAAACTTTATTTTCGCGTGAAATACAACATGTATCAATTTACGAGACATATCATTCACGAATCAATTTTAATTAAATTTTCGGCTAATGGACAGCCTCTCTATAACGACGCGTAAATAATGCTCCATCGTGAATAAAAAGATCCATACGAGTACGCGATGTACATTGTTTCGTTGTCGATCTTCCCAATCGAAAACCTCACCCTCCCTGTCCAGTGGTGAAGTCTGCAGTGCAACTCCCGAAGCAGGGAGGATCAAAACCAGGAAGAGACCGCTAGTGTGTGGCAAATTAACAAGTGGCTCAGCAACCATTCAAAGTGACTGTAACTTGAAAAAACAAACGATGAAATGTTTCCGTATTACATGTGCTGTCAATCTAAGACAACTACATGACTTATTGAAACTGCATTAAAATGCTGTCTTTCTTACAATATGTGAACAATTCTCCAGTTCACTCATAATTACATTAAGCGACAAAGCATATAAACATTGATGAATTCATATCAAATGGTGCTGTAACAAAAATCTTATGGATATCTGTTTGGCACTGTGTTCGTTTAGATGTTTAAAGTTTATGATAAGATTCAAAGTCGATTTTAAAAATATACAAAACAATGGGTGGTGGAATGTTTACATGACCAAAGAATAAAAAAAAAAAGGCAACAACAAAAAATTGCTTGAGCAAGAACAGTGCCAAAAAGAAAAATAAGATATATACACACACAACAAAAAGCTTTTTAAAAGAAAACTCAATGTGGAACAAAAAATCTGTGATAAATATATGTGTAAACAAAATCTCTACGTCTCTATAAAATAGACACAGATATTACTATAAATAGATACAGATATTCAACCAGCAGTGTTACCTGCCATCGTTCAGCAACCACTGAGTCTACAAACCAATATCTCACGTCTCCGAAAAAAGTTAAAAATTTACAAAATATTTTAATATGGACGTAGTTATATTAAAACATGCGATCTAAACGTGGTCAGAATTCTGTACATCATTACTGACACCGACATACCTTCCAATCCAGAACGTTACCAAAAAAAGAACGGCTTCAGATGCCATTACGAACAAGATCAAAGCGTGATTCAACACAATGGAATAATCTGGCAGTATCTATACAACTTCCATTCTATGAACAACACATTATAAAGTTTCTCATGTTCAATTCATTGTATAATGTACAACATACACCATTCACACAGCATAACAGTGTAAACATTTTTTGACATACATAACCCACACAACAAGCTTTCCCTTTTACTTTCTACATATCAGCTTTTAAAACTGTAAATAACACATAGACAATGTACAACATAATGATATAAAAAATCTACCCCATTCGTCACATCAAAAGCTGACATTAAAGCTTCAGAGAGTTGAAAATTTAAAAGCATTTTGTTCTCTCTAAAGTCAGAATTCAGTGATATGGTTAAATGTGATATAAATTTACAAAGAAATCCAGCGAAACGAAAATCTTGTACTATGGTACGCCTCCCTCTTTAAAAATTCGAAAGAAAATTGCTTGGAAGCATGTGTGAAACACGGACGTGTGACGTCGACCGCAAAAAGCTGTTGAGTGGGAACCAGTCTGTAAGTTGTTGATGAGTATCGGCTGGTTAGTTATGACAATGTTGAGATCCTTCATTTGGGCAATTTACTGCGGGTACGGGCGCGGGTTCTTGGTAACGTACCGTACGGGTCTAAACGGACCTGAAATTGACGATAAATAAATCACTGGTCTTCAAAAATTTGTCATGATGCAGAAAGATTATATGCGGGGAAAGAAATGCATTGCACCAAGAAATCCTACAAAAAAATTTGAGCTTCTTGGGTTAAGCGTAACAAGGAAAAGTAGGTTAAATTGCCATCATTGTCACTTCATGTCCTATGTAACATTATTGCCATATTTAGACTGGCCACAGTCACATAAAGGGAGCTTACTCTGAGTCCGGGACATCCTATTTACATCTAATGACACTATCACAGGTAATTTGCTATATATATAACATATATATATGACATGATGCTTAGATACAAAACAACTTCTCTATCTAGTTTCTCCAGACAAACCTCAGCCTAAATTGTCATGAGGACAAATCATCATTTAATTTTACTACAAATCTCTAAGTTATACTTTATTATGATCCAAGGAGTGAATTTCAAGCATGAAGACCATTAAGGGAGATAACTCTACAATGGATACAATACAAACATTCTCTCCAATGTATTCTGCATTAACTGTATCACATGTACAATTGTTTGTTTTTCATTATTGGTACTTAAGGAAAACTAAGTTCTAAGAATGACTCCCAAGCATGCATTCCAATGGCTGACTAGTTTTCTACACTGATGTAACAACGATCTCTCCCTACCCGCAGGTGATACTCATCACCGCAAAGTTTTTCCAAAATCATGTGAAATCTCTTATCAAGCCCATAAGCATTTCTTGTTTGCATACTGGCATATCACAGACAGACAGACAGATAGCAGACAGAGGGACAGACATATGCCAAACATGGAAAATGATGTCTTTTGCGTTGAATCTAAAGTTAACAAATTAAAAATTTACCATAATATTTTACTTTCCTCACATGAATGAAATATTTAGTAAAATGTATATCAGGTCAAATTGCTGTGTTGGAAATGTTGGCTTTCAATTTACTAATGGATGGGAAAAAATTTGCTTGCAGAGAGAAAATTTACAGCTTCAAACTGCATGCTATTCCCGTGAAAAATCTTACACCAAAATGCCCCGATCCACAAAATTACAGTGATTGTATTCTGTACACAAAAAGGTTTGATACACTTGATTTTCAGTACAACTGTTTGAATTGGTAAAAAGTAATTGTGGCATCCTATAGCTCTCATGAAAAATGTCTTGTAGCAGAATAATAGCTGTCAGTTTTATAAGGCGGTTCTAACACTTTATTTTGTAACACAACACCCCCCCCCCCAACTTTAGTTGAGATACAAATGTGGAAAGATTAACAGGCGGATAACAAATATATTCCAGAATTTCACATGAACATCAGCTGAGCTCATGTGAAACATAGAAAGCTCTCTTTGAATAAACCCATCACAAAAAATGAAGCATTTGAATTTACAAGCAAAACATTCAGACGAGAGTTATGGCCCCTGTCAACCAGAAAACTAATACTCCTCACTCTGATTTCTCAATCCTTCCCCATTCTGAAAATAAATCTGTTAGATTCACAAAATGTATAAAATCTTGTCACACAATTGGTGCAATGAGAGAGAGAGAGAGAGAGAGAGGAGAGAGAGAGAGAGAGAGAGAGAGAGAGAGAGAGAGAGAGAGGAGAGAGAGAGGAGAGGGTGATGAATTATATTACAAAAGAGCAGTAACAATGACTGACATTTGGTGTGATGTAACTGTAGAAAGTATTATCTCAGTTCATTACAAAGTGTTATAGTAATTGTTAGATATAAACCAATCTTTACCATCACTATACATCTCCTACAAGAAACAAATATATACTGTACTCATTTTATTCATTTTTCTGTATAAAACATACACACTTCAAACTGTATCACATCATTATCTGTGGCCACAGGTTAACTTTTTGAGTATGACATCTAATTCACAGTTCCAATGATTAATTGTAAACTATTACAATATGTATATTGACCCTTCAAATGTACCTGCAGGAGATTAAACTTTCAAATGATCACAAAATTATTACTAGGTCTTATAATTTTGCAGATTTTTCATTTATTGTTCTTCTTCTACAGAAGTTCCTAATGCACTCAGAATACAAAGCAAATACAAAGAAATCATTTTGCAAATTTATCTTTTTTGATTTCAATATTGATACTCTAATGCATATCAATAAATTCAATCACTGCAGGGTTATCATTTCTATTTCTTATTTAGAGATAAAGTCTCATTTTTAAATTTAGCTACTGGAAAATGTGTCTTGTTGCCTCCATATGTAAATACTATGTCACCGATGAATACCCCTGTTAAGGGGAGATAACCTGAGCTATTTGTGACTAGTAAGGGGAGATAATGAGATGTTTGGGACTGTTAAGGGGAGATAACCTGGGATGTTTTGGTCTGTTAAGGGGAGGTAACTGACCTGTTTAGGACTGTAGTACCCAGGTCGTACATGGACCTGATCTTCATGAAGCATGTATTCCTCTTCTACTTCTTCAACCTTTGAAAGCTCTGCAAAAATCAACCCCAAAAACAGATCAGCAATTCATTCAGTAATAGAAATCCACACGACAATCACAGGGAAATCAAACCAGGATAAATCTCTAACTGCTCAGGAGTGCTCATGTGAAATGTTATTTTTTGAATCACACTAAAGATGTGTATGGAACACAGATATAGCAATAACATTGCCAATTGTAAGTGAGCCATTTACTTATCCAAGTCCTACAACATCAGCTCACACAATAGTTGCTACAACATCAGTCTACCACAATACTGGCTAACAAAAATCAGCTCACACAAATACTGTGGCTACAAACGATCCAGCCTCAACACAACTACTGTGCTACAACATCATGCTCACACAACAGCTGTGCTAAACATCCAGCTCACACAACACTGTGCTACAACATCAGCTCAACACAAACTGTGGCTACATCACTTACACAATCTTTCACACTGCTCACACAACACTGATGCTACAATCATCAGTCACACAATACTGTGCTACAACATCAGCTCACACAACACTGTGCTACAGGCAACATCAGCTCACACAACACCTGTGCTATCACAAATCAGACTCACACAATATAACTGGTGCTACAACATCCTCAACACAACACTGTGTTAACAATCATCAGCTCACACAAACAGCTGTGCTAGCAACATCAGCTCACACACCACTGTGGCTTACCAGCAACCATCAGCTCACACACACCTGGCTACAGCAACATCAGCTCACACAACACTGTGCTACAAGCAACATCAGCTCACACAACACTGTGCTACAACATCAGCGTCACACAACACTGTGCTACAGCAACATTCCAGTCACACAACACTGTGCACAACATCAGCTAACATCAAACACGTGCTACAACATAGCTCACACAACACTGCTGCTACAACAATCAGCTCACACAACACTGTGCTACCAGAACATCAGCTTCAACAACACTGTGCTAAGCAACATCAGCTCACACACACTGTCTACACAATCAGCTCACACAACACTTGCTACAGCAACATCAGCTAACACAACACTGTTTACAACATCAAGCTCACACAAACACTGTGTCAACATCAGCTACACAAATACTGTGCTACAACATCAACTCACACAACCATCTTGTGCTAACATCAGCACACAACCTTAGCTACACACAACAGCTCACACAAATCACAGTCCACACGTTAGACATTCAGCCTCACACAACACTGTGCTACAACATCAGCTCACACACAACACTGGTTACAACATCAGCTTCACACAACAGCTGTGCTACACACAATCAGCTCACAAAACACTGTGCTACAACATCAGCTCACACAACACTGTGCTCACAGCAACATCAGCTCACACAACACTGTGCTACAACATCAGCTCACACAACACTGTGCTACAGCAACATCGCTCACACAACACTGTGCTAACAACATCGTCTCACACAAACACTGTGCTAGCAGCAACATCAGCTCACACAACACTGTGCTACAACATCAGCTCACCACACACTGTCTACAACATGCTACAACCCGTCCGAAACTCAGCAACTGCACAACATCGCTCACAACACAGCACACGACATAGTCACAAACCTGTGCTACAGCAACATCAGCTCACACAATACACTGTGCTACAACACATCAGCTCACACAAACACTGTGCTACAGCACATCAGCTCATACAACACTGTGCTAACAGCAACATCAGCTCACACAACACTGTGCTACAACATTCAGCTCACACAACACGTGCTACAAATCTAGCTTCACACAACACTTGTGCTACAGCACATCGGAAGCGTAACAACACTGTGCTACAATATCAGCTCACAAAAAAAAACACTGTGGCTCACTCGCTCCACAAACATCTAAGCCTCGAACACAACACTGTGCTACAAACAATCCAGCTCACACAAACACCTGTGCTACAACATCAGCTCCATCAACACTGTGCCTACAACATCAGCTCAAAACCACTGTGCTACAACATCAGCTCACCACACACTGATGTTGGCACAAATGCTCACACAACACTGTGCTACAACATCATGTCACAGCATGACCCTATGAATAGAAATGTCCAGAGTTGATTGGAAACGATACACGATCATTTGAACAATACCTGTGTTTGGGTTTTTGTATCGGGAGGTTGGGGGTCGAACTTCCGACACATCACTGGTGCTGCGGCGCAGCGGTTTCCTCCTCTCTATCTCTCTGTTATCCTGAGCTAGTCTATTATCTGTTTAAATATCAAAATCACCATTTACTAAAGATGCTGAGTGCTATATAGCATAGAACGACATTTAAATTTCATGATACACTTAAAGGTCGTTATTGTAGGTGAAGCAGTTTTGGGTGAAGAACAGTTACTTGTACTCCCGACTCCCAAACGAAAGGTTATACTCAACTAAAACTGAACAGTGCATATATTAGGATCAATGGCTAGAGAATTGTTTTCCCGACCACAGAGAACTTTCCTTCATTGATGCCACAAGGAACAGAAATAGATAAAAACCATGAAACCAGAGGTGATAAGAGAATTCGGTCTTCTGGATTGCATGCTGGTGTTCATAATCTGTTTGGTTATGTATGTGCAGCTTTACATTTCTAGCAGCCATTTTATTTTGTGTAAAACATATGTGCACCCTATGTTTATATAAACGTTCAGTACATTCTGTGGCTTTTTATTATGCTTTATGGTGAATACTTTATATTATTACCTAATTGTCTATTTAATTATTGTAATTTAGTCATTTTTGACTGTTTCCTGGGATTGTTTTGGTATCTTATGTACAAGGTGTGACAGTTTGACTGTTACCTTTCCGGATAAAGAATACTGTTAATGTTGGCAAATCGTAAATGCGCAAAATATCGCGCATTGTGACGGCAGGCAACGCCTAATTTGACGCAACTAAAATGGGTTAATGCAAAAGTAAACAGCGATGTGCAACGATTTGAAGCTACGGTCTAACATTTATTGTTGAATAATGATAGGATTAATGTTTCATAATTTAGACTTAGTCTAATTAGTAACTTTAGTCTTTTATTGAATATTTTTTATAGAAAATATGCATTTGACTTGTTTATAAATAATTAGGTAATAAAACAGTTATTCCATGGATATTTGGGTAACAGTCCAAACAATCGGGATGACCAAGAGAACTAGTTGCTCTTGGCCTGCCGGCCTCAGGCAACAGTTTCTCTTGGTCCCACCCCGTTCCATTGGGACATAATTTGATCTGTTACCAATACCATGGATAGTGGTATAACTGTAAAATGAGAAATTTTGGCACAAACATATTTTAGCGCAATCAGCAGTGGAGACCCTTTGGCGCAAACTTATTTTAGCGCAACAATACCACTTGATCAATGACTTAATCAGTTAATGTCAATGAAAAAACGTTTTAGCGCACAATCAAATTCAGCGCAATCGTATGTCAGCGCTAAAGGCACCAAAATAAATAGTGCGCTAAATATTCTCGTTTTACAGAAGTACATTTTATGAAATTAATGTCTTCAGTCATGTGTCTAGAACTGGATCATAAATAGATTTAGATATTTCGAAATCTGTGTTGATAGAGGTACTAGCTGTCAGAAAAGAATGCATGCAGTCATCAGTTACCAAAAATTCTGAGAAAAAAGTAATCAGTGCCCCGAAAACAAAAGTGAAACTGAAAGGGGTGTAACTTCCCATCATGCACCACTATTAAGGGTAAAGGGGAGACCAATGTCGACTCACCCTTGCCACGACTTAACCCTGATGGCCCCTGTTTTCTTTGCTTAAGTGAGTCACCACCCCTCTTTGATCCCCCTCCCACATCAGGATTTTTTCGAGACAATTTGCTCGTGTCATTTGTTTCACTGCCAGCCTTGTTCAGTTCACTGATCGGCCTAGACTCGGGATCTGTGTTCAGTTCACTGATGGGCTTAGACTCGGGATCTGTGTTAGACTCGGGATCTGTGTTCATTGTATAACAATCAGTCACAATGGCCAGAATATTAAAAGTATTTCACCACATTTTGTAAGTGTGGTCCTACTGTACCTCAAAAATTAAACCAGAAACTTGTAAAGTGTGCCTTACTGTGCATAAAACTTGTAAAGGGTGTTCCTAAAGTACTAAAGATAAATCACATAGAAACTTTGTGAAAGGGTGTTCCTGAAAACATAAAAGATATAGTCACATAGAAACTTGTGATGTGTGGCCCTACTGTGCATAAAACCTACTAGTAAAGTGTGGCCCTACTGTGCCTTAAAGATAAATCAAAAACTTGATAAGAACAATTTTGTAAAGTGTGGCTCTACTGTATATAAAAGATACTGTAAAAGTGATTATTTATGTGTGGGGGAAATTTACACTAAATACGCAGTCACATAAGAGCGTAAATTCCTATAACACACTCTAAACCGAGTCACAGCATATGAATACACAACTGGAACTACATATACGTCTATACTTGTAGTCTGAAATATGTATACATAGTAAATACAAAATACATGAAATGAAAAAAAAAAAAAAAGGATGAAAACTTCCCGCCTAATTTCAATTTAAAGTTTGAGGATAAGTAATATCCAAATGCACTATATTTTTCATATTAGTACAACGGCTGATTTTCAACTCTTCCTTTTATTTACCAACACCAGTTCTGAATGGAGCAAAATTTTGCATAAAGATGAATAAAATGTAACATTTATAAAATATATAACTAAGAATGTAAATATAAGCACCAAATTCTTATTTTTGGATGTTGTTGGTGGTATAACAGTACCTGGCTGTGCCAACAAATTATCATACCACACTAACGCTTGGTATTCACTTTGTTGGCACGGCCAGGTGCTGTTATACCACTGACGACATCTAAAAAATAAAATATTTCAATGCTTAAGTGCATGCATGAGCATTTGTGAGTTGTAAAGCCTTGCCCTTACCTAATTCATCATCATCCAATAGGAAGCTTGGCTCGTGACCATCGATTGTGTCCTCTCCCACTCGAAGGTCGTTTGTACTGTAGCTCTTCTTGATGTGATCGACCAGCGACGACTGACCCTATCAACACAGAAAACTAGGTGCATAAGGTCACTTTCACCAAGGACTGAACCCTTTTACACAACACAGAAAAACTAGGTCATAAAGGTTCACTTCACAAGGACTGACCCTACCAACCAGAAAAACTATGGTTCATAAAGGTCACTTCACAAGGGCAGTGTATACAGTAAACCAAATAGGAAGTGGCTGTGATACATAATTACTGAGAAAAATGCTACGAAAATATTTGTACATTGTATTGGATGGATAGACAGGGGTAAAATAGTATAAACCCTCTCCTTCAGAGCAGGGGTATAAGAAATAAGAATCATTGCTTATTAGGAATTGATAATTAAAATTACTTCAAATGGGCATTCATTTAATTACACAACAAGAGCAACGCCAAATACAAGCCCGTTACAGAATTCAGTGGGGTTCATATTTCAGCAGAGTTTAGTACTGTCCTTTAAAATGCTAATTCATTATCATGCCTAATTGAGAAACAAACAATATGCACTCCTTCCTACTTGGGATAAGGTGCTTAGGTACCAAGTCTGATGGTCCTAGCCCAAATACAGATTGAGTATCTGTTATGCCTTACAAGGTTTTCTAAATAGCTGATCTTGACATTTGACACTACGACCTTGATACCTTTGACCTTGAAAATCAATAGGCCTTTTCCTCTCACATCATGGTGAATCAATTGTACAAGTTGTAAGATCCTGGAGGCTTACCGGTTCATGTTTGTATCTTGCCTTACAACGTTTTCCACTAAGTGACACTACGACCTTGACCTCTTGACCTTGAAAAACAATAGGAATCTGCTATCATCATGGTGATCAATTGTACCAAGTTGTATAATCTCTGGAGCTTACGGTTCAGTCGTACCCTGCCTACAACGTTTTCCTACTACGCTGACACACGGACCTTTGACCTTATTGACCTCCGACCTTGAAAAATATTAGGTGTCTCCTTTCATCATGGTGATCAATTGTTACCAAGTGTATGATGCCTGGAGCTTACGGTTCGGTCCTGTATCCCGCCCTACAACGTTTTCCTACTACGTTGACCACTGATGACCTTGACCTTTCGACCTCGCAACCGTTGAGGTTGAAATCAACAATAGGTGTTCTTCCTTTACATCATATGGTCGATCAAGTTGTACCAAGTTGTATGATCCTGGAGCTTACGGTTTCAGCCTACAAAGCCCGAACAGATCAGACAGAACGGATGACGCCTATTACCCATAATACCGTCCCGTCTTCGACGGGCGCTATAAAAATGATGGCCTAATACCCATTTAATGATGTATTAAAGATTTAAGAACCAGTAGTCAGTAAAAGTTTTTGACAACATGACCATAGCAAGGGGTAGGTTTGTTACGCGCCAGGCTTCAGGACTGGTTTGGTTTGTCACCATGGAACCTTTAGTCAAGACTATCGCCGGTAGTTTTGTGAGTGACCATGTGACCACTAGTAGCCAGTAGTTTGTGACATGACGCTAGCCAGTGGGTACTTACCTTTTCTACCATGAACAATATTACCTTTATGCCGTGTAACCACCACATTAGTGGCGGTATGTCAGTCCTCGTGTACCCAGACTCAGTAGAGTGGTATAGCCCTTCTTACTGTACTGGTCTATACATTCATTCAATCTCCTGAAAGAAAAAATTAACTGTCAGGACGTAAATGTGACTTTAAAACATACTTAAAACACAAAAAAGTTTATTTTGCTTCGAATCCACTGCGAGCACAAATAGACAAAACTACATGTCATATTAAACACATTACATTCCAAACTGAAAATAATAAACTGAGTGTCATGTCTACAGTACACATCAAAACTAAACTCCAATTAGGAGAAAATGTCACAATGCTATCATTAATTTCAGTGTTTTTTATCAACACAAGAAAACATGAAAATCTTCAAATTGGTGGATGCTTCACAAATTTTTTCTTTTCTTTGGACAAGGGCAAAATACACTTATATCATGTACTATTATACAGCATGTACTATATCTGCCCAACTACTTCAAGAATTCATAAAATCTTAATGACTAACTAGATGCTGCACCATAAATATCTCATTATCTATTGATTATGACTAGAACTCAGACATGACACCAATCCCATTCATAGGATGTTACATTCAGATTAATGAATTATTTACCTGGGTTTATCAATATACATATTCTCTCCGTCTCTGTCCACTTGGAGCTTCCCCCGGTGACAGCTGGGGGGAGGATTATTACAATTCGTCTCTTATCAAACTCATTTCTGAATGGGACAGACATTTCGGAGATGTGTCTAGACATAAATTTAAGGAGAAGAAGTACCGTCTCTTACTTGGTAAAGAGTGAGTGCACATATTTCTTGTCGAGGTATGGGACCTATCAAAGAATCGTACCTTTTCCCTCCTGGCGAAGTGAGGGTGGACTTTCTTGTCGAGGTACGGGGCCTGACTAAGAATCGTACCTTTTCCCTCTCGGCAAAGTGAGGGTGGACAAATTTCTTGTTGAGATGTGGGACTTTATATCAAAGAATCGTACCTTTTCCCTCTTGGCGAAGTGAGGGTGGACGAATTTCTTGTACAGGTAGCTGGAGCCTTTAGTGACAGGTAGCAACAGCCATATAACAAACAGGATCTTCACTTCATAATAAAATGGAAGCCTGCAAGAGAGAAACAACCAATCAGATTAAAATGAAAGCCTGCAAGACGAAACAACCAATCACATTTATTATTCTGTAATTCAAACATCAGTACAATTGAATTACAACCAATCATCCACAAGATCTAATCAACTATCACTAATTAAATCACAACCAATCATCCACAAGATCTAATCAACTCTTATTAGAACTGTATGTGGTAGTTAAGTGCTAAATAAGAAACATTTGTAAAGTATATGACACCTCTGTTCATATTGAAAACTCGGTGGCTAGAAAACATGCGGCTCTTTTCACGCAACATACCACTACCATAACTACTGTACACAAGCAAAAAACAAAAAAAAAACAAAAAATGCAAAATGTGTTTGTGAAACACTGAGGTACTCAAACGACAGCAGAGTAATTACGGTGCCCAAAGAAAGGTCTTGTTACAAGGTATCACGAAGGGATCAAATGTTATGGCAAAGGTTAAAGGTTTTCAAATGTAGGTCAAACTCTAAGGTCATGAGGTCAAAGATTTTAATACCAAAAGAGAAAGGTCCAGGTCAAGTGGAACGCACATGATCTATATGAAAGCCCAACCACTGACCATTCTATGACCAAGGTTGAAGTTTTACAAAACTTAACAAAAGTGGGTCAAATTCCAAGGTGAAGGTCACAATGTCAAAACTTTAAGTACCAAAAGAAAGATCTTGTCACAACTCACAAGGAACACACATGAGAAATATGAAAAGCCTTTTCACCATCTACTCAAAAGTTATGGCCAAGGTTTAAGTTTTTG
>CAJDSM010021013.1:9464-19975 GCA_903981925.1 Ostrea lurida
CTACTGAGTAAAAGGGTTTCGTCATAAGGAACACACACATGTGTAATATGAAAGTCCCACCACTGCCATCAAAAAAGTTATGGCAACTGGTTAAAGTTTTTGAAAAAGTTAGGTTCAAACTGTCAAGGTCAGGAGGGTCAAAAATTGTGGTAACCAATGATAGAAAGGGCTTTGTTCATAAGGAACTCACATGTTAAATAATGCAAAGTCCTTCACTTGTCTATTCAAAAATTTTTGGCCAATGTTAAGTATTCATGGCACCAGAACAAATCACAGTGATAACCTAGTATTATAGAGCAGCCATCGACGTACAGAATTACTATAGATGCGCACTTCAGCATATGTATTTGATCATACCAGTATGATCTGAGAGAGAGAGAGCATATTCAGAGGATGCATCTACAAGGAAGTCTCATATATTTATTTAATAGTCCTTTTGTTCCCTCTTTTTGTAGATCCACACTGAGACATATCATTATGATCTTGAGATGTGTATATAATCAAATATAGAAAATACAATGCTGTACAGGACAATACATAACTCAACATAACACTATCGGGCTTCTAGGTAGTGGTGGGGTGTTAAACGCCAGTTTATTTGGTTATTCACTTGTATCACGAAAAAATATAATAAGCATATATAGTGACTGCGATGCCAACTTGCGACACATAGAAAAACTTTTGCTCAAGGTTTTGACGTGCCTGTCGATAATGTTGACAACTTTAGAGTATATTTCATCGGTCGTTATTCTATATTGCTCACTGATTGTGCGACTATGACAACCATCGCCCCTGCCTATTTTATCCATATCTACACGTAACCTCCTCGATTCCAGTCTCAATCTGGATACAACTTAACCACGACTATGCTAATTTGTTGTAACACAAAAGGAATACTTTTAATATTAGGTACAGTCGAAGATCTTTCGACGCTATGACAGTTCTTTTATTTATGAGGTTTGCCACCTCAATCCCAGGTCCCCCCCCCCCCCCCCCTTCCCCCCAAAAAAACTATGATTATTCCGAATATTTTTGTTTGCCTTGAGTTAGAGTGCCCTGTCTCATTAAATAACTGCTTTTGAGAATGGACCCCAATCTTAATCCACCACTTCTATATTCAATCGAATGTTTCTGCACAACGAGGGAATGTTCCAATGCTTAACGTACCCTCGTTTTATCAGGATCGTCCGTGACAATGACTGGCCTCTACAGTGTCTCGTACTTCAAGCAATCGTGTAAACGAACTCCCAGCGGGTTGTTGACATTGAGATTAGAATTCGCACAATTAAAATTTACTATTATTTTACAATCAAATGTACTCAAGAGGTAAAAAAAATCACACATAAATCTGGACTTTTTTCAGACTACCAGTACAATACTTTGAAAATTAGAAATTCATATTTAGTTTAGAATTAGAAATTCCAATGTGGTTCTCCTCACCTCTTGGGAGAAGGACCCTAAGCTGTTGTCACACAAATGTTGTTCAAGTACTGTCTCACGTTCTGGGAAAGCATGTTCGCAATTTTTTAAGATCTGATTGAATTTGCCTAACCACAGATTGCTAATCAACCACAGAACTCTTATCATGTTTCATGTTCCACAAAATGAAAAAACTTCCATACATAAGTGAAAATGGGAAGAGATCAATACACCTTCAGAATACAAAGGTCTATGGTTGTTTTTAAATGGTGGTGTTTTTCATGTGAAAAGGAACGAATTTATTATTGATTGTGTAATTGCCGATCTGTGAAATGTACCTATAACGAACTGCCGATCATATACTCACGGCTACCAAATCCATATTTGTTGTGTCAATATCAAATATGTTCAAATGGGATCCAAAACCGCAAATTATTGCAGAAAAACGAAATCACAATTTACAGCGTAGACAAAAACCAGAGAACAACTACTATACAACTCCAATCCTAAGTGTTGTCAGAATGGCAGTCCAAAATGAAAATGCAAAATCTTGAAGACATGTTGCCTGCAAGATACTGCACAAACTACATACTTGGATAAGTGGGTTCGAATTTTCAGTTCTGACAACATTGATCACATTCCTGTTGCTTAAGTGTTGTGGAACTGACATTGAACTCATGTTAAGTTACAAGAGAGCGATCCGGAGTTGTCAAAAGAAGGGGGGGGGGGGTCCCTTGAAAAAAAGGGGCAGCCTGCTATATGTTGCTGCTAGCGGTCTAGAAAATGAAGACGCGAGTTGGGGACCAGGGCATGCCCGGAAGCTCTTGGTTTAAGGGCTTTTAAAGTTATTTTTAGGGGCCATTATTTAGGCTATACACATAATGATAACTTCTGGTCACTTTCTAAAAAGGGGGTAGGGGGAGGGAGCCTGCAATTCACAACTCCATGTTTTGTTTTTTGTTTATTCTGGAGGAAAAGATTAATTCATAGGTGGATTTTAGTGAGGGGGGGTTGGGTTGCAGGCCCCCCTACCCCGTTTTGGTGACCAAAATTATCATTATGACACTTCGCGTGGGATCTATTATATTTTATCACTGTTACTATCGATATGTAGTGTCGTGTGTCGTGTGGGATAGATGTGGACGTGATAGTCTACTGAAGGTACAGTGTTATGTAACAATGACAGAAAGAGTAATAAATGGTTATCATATTGAAAAACATTAGGTGTATTGTATGATTCCTTGAATTGTAATCAATAAACATTCCTATTGAATAAGACGTTTAGTACTACATTCATTGGACCACAGCAGATTTATTTATGTTTATATATTACTTCAGCCTAACAAGTTGGCATTCTTAAAAAATCATTTTTTAAAAACTGTTATGAAAGAATAAAATATATATCATAAAGAAAATTTTGCAAGAAAATCTATTCAAAGTCTAGTGTAATCAAACTTCGGCATTTTGGCTTATAATGGAGGCAAGACATAACCAATGTACATAAATAAAACGAAACAATAGAAATTGATGAAAAGAACTATACTTTTTAACATCAATCATTACATGAAATTTGCAGAATCTTAATCCATTTTAAATCAATATTCTTTTCGATCAAACTACAGTACGTGTATTATCAACATCGTTCATATCTATATTGCTAAAAGTGACGAGTTTGCGTTATTTTTTTGATACAGGATTTACTGGGGCTGCTTTTGTTGTCATTAACTGACAGCAAGAGATTTATATGAATTCGATTCAAAAGTAGACGTTCAAGTGCAAGAACGTCAAATTTGATGTCAGCATAGAATCAAAGCACTATTTTTCTTTTTGTCTTTATTAATCATCATCCATCATTGTGAAAATTAAAAAATTCACATGATGCCGAGGATGACAAAACAGGTACAACATCCCTTCATCTTGGGGAAAAAAAATTCAATTCTCGTTTGGATTTCTCTTAATTCAGCAGTCAAAATTGAGTAAAATTCTCAGACTTGAAGTTTAGTTTTTAAGAAATCTAAGTTGGGTAGTGTGAAGCTAGCAGCATTGTACAGAAGCACTGCACATGAATCCGACAGGCAACACATATATAAATATAATAGGGACTACACAATTAATTTTTGTTGGCCTTACATGTAGAGTGTGAGACACGTGTGTGGCACACCTGGAGACAAAAGAGACTCATTAAAAGCCTGCGGATAACAGGACCCAGCAGCCATACTTCATCAGTCAATCTATGACGAGGGCATAAGCTTTAAATTTACAGGACACACCAAGTGGGTTTCCACCTCCCAGGGATAAGGAACCAAAAAGGCAAATTTGAGTGCACTAGAGATTGGTCTTATCATTCTGTAAAAATCAACATTTAAAACCGTTTCCAAGATACACAGCGATTTAAAAAACATGTCGTTGATTCTTTCAGGCATTACATGAAAATTCAATAAATAAAGGTGTACCACAATGGTGCCCTGCCTAGATTATTGAGTCTCATGGATTGAGTGGAAGTCATTATAAATATGATATGTGACAATTAAAATATAAGTTGAAATAAATATAAAGTACGATGATAAAAATCAAAAAATTTATTCGAAGTAAAATAATATTTTAGGTCTGGATGTCGTGTATTTGAATTACTGGTGTACTACTGTTAAATGCAAGTTTTCTGTAGCTGTGTAGCACAGGGGTTTGACAAAATTTGAGAACTAGTGCATTATAGTAAATACACTTCTATTATACTAGTATATACACTATTTGCTCAGATTATTGTCAAAACCTGTAGCTGTGTAGCATCATAAATGAACAATAAAAGTAGCACTATGTTCAAAAGTCAACATCTGTGATTTGGACTTCATTGGACCACAGGTATCTGGAATTTTTGAATCAATAAATAGATCTAAATACAAAAAAATTGTGTATAATGTAAATAAGTTTTTTATTTTTTCTATTCATTGAATTAAAATTCAGATACCTGTTATTGGACATATTAAGCTTAATTCATGAGTCATCCCTTTTACGTTTGACGGTTGTCGTCAACACTTAGACCTAATTAAGAATGTTGGTCCAGTTATATTTCATAACATAAATACTATTCTTGATCGAACTTGTTCATGAAAAACAAATGAAATGAAATTAATCATTATGAACATACCCTGGTATTTAAATCAGACGTATAATATCATATGTAAACTGATTTACAGTACATTAAGTTAACATTCAAGACTCCGATTCAGTGATCATTGCATCAATTCATTGTTGATCAATGATTGCAGTCAACATGTGTGTTAGGATCAATCTATGCTGCCACACACCTTTCACACACACACAAAGTGGTGTTCTAATGTACAGTTTATAACAAAATACACAAATAATATGTATCTATCTTATTTGGTTTAGCGCCAAGTTCTTAGGTGCGATAGCTAGGTCACATCCCTCAGTTTTGTTTTAGAATCTGTACTGGTATCATTGGATCACGTTGATAATTCTAAATGATTAGTGCATCTACTATAATATGTACATCTAACTTGTACTTTTATATACCAATCTACAAAATACTCCTCTCAGTTGAATATAGCAACACTTCAAACAGCAATGTTTCAGTTGGATCAAGCTGATACAAGGTGGGGCTAATTTGAATTAATGAGTTAATTATTCCTTCGACAAATTCTTCACTGCGATGACTGTACATGTACTTACTTACCAATTCCTGATTAAAAGACTGATTCATGATTTTAGGTCACAAAATGTCTTCAAACCCAACAGAATTACATCACTTGGGCAACTTTTGTAAGTTACATTTATGACACGATCATTCGCGCCCCTGTAGGAATTTACAAAGAAGGGACGGGGGTAATGACCCAAAACAAACTTTCATTTAACTTCTTTAAATAAATGATATATTCTATTGAAAAAAAATAAACTCTTGAATCAAGAAATTCAAACGTTTAAATTCTTACAGAATTTGTAGACTTCAATTTTTGATGAATAACGACTGTGCACTATATTTTTTTTTCAATCTAAATGAAAATGTTACCAATCATTGCACTTTTGTATTACTGTTTGTTGATATTATCTTTTTTATTTTATATTCTGTCATTAAATTTTTGAAAATAATTCACGCGAACTATATTTTGTATCGTATGTTTTCTGTTTGACCTTTGACCTAAGATGTCAAACTTGTGTTTTAGAATTCATCCGCTACGCTATAGAATAGGAGAAAATTTTTACAAAGTGTGTCTCTTCATTTTTGCAGATTCAAAAACGATATATGTGAAGATGTGTGTAAACTGAAAAGTATGGCTTTCAAGTGTAGGGAGGAAATTGGTTTGGGGAAAGAGATTCTCTGTCTGTGAAAAGTCAGACGAAGTTAAACTTGCCAAGATTAGCGAGTGGGAGCGCGATCAGGCGTTTGCGAGCGGTGTCCTCGCGAGACAACATCGTACGATTCGTGTCGGTGAGTTTTCTTTTCCGCTCCAAACTTCTCTCTGTTTACACGGAAGTGTGTGGAACTTCCTAGACTTGATTATGGGCTTGCATTTGACTTAGCCTTAGTTATTTGTTGAAACAATGTGCGAGATAGAGAAGTTGGAGTTTTTTCGTGGGGTGGACTGGGTGTTTACGTGTAGAATAGTTCGTGTGTAAGCCTAATCAAGTTTTCAGCTCGTTATAGTTGTGCACATTCTGTGTGTGGTTATATCTCAGTAAAACGTACCCGAAAATAGTGTGTTTATACACAATTTATGACATTAAATATTGTCATTCCTGAAAACGTGTTGTGCAATGTACACCGCAGAACGTTTTTCCATGCATTATTATAATGGCAAGGGTGGCTGTATCAAACCTACATTAGTAAACACATGTCACAGCTTGGAGTGAAGTGTAAACGTTACGAAATCGCTCGTTTATTGTCCATTAAAAGTGAAGTAATGTTAATAAAAGGTATTGGTATAACATCACTCAAGTGAGTTATGGTAAGGTAAAAGGGGATTGTTAAATCCAGAGTTTGAATTTGTTTCCTGTTCTTGAACATTATTTCATGTTCTTGTAGTGCTGGTAGACGTTTATAACCTAATTTAGCTTTTTTTGGGAGAAGGTTCATTTTACCAAAAATATCTTGTTGCTCAACACTATACTTTATTGTATTGTACGGTATTGAAGACATTCACCCAATTACACATGATGGTGTACATAGGCCAAATGTAATATTAAAAGGATAGTACTCCACGAAAACTCCTATCATTTTTGAGTCGTTCTTCTTTATATGGATTAATATTAATTTTCTAGTAAAAAAAAATTTAATATACATGGTTCTTAAATTAATAATTCACAGAATGGTATTATGTTTGTTAGAATGTTCTTTGGATTTCAAAAAATAATAAAGAATTGAAAAAATCATTGTCAGAGATCGGCATGGTTATACATGTATTAAATTCAACAAACATGATTTTCACAAACTTGTTTGATAAACAGCCTGAGTACACAAATGTAGGAAGTATGTCTTATTATCAATATCAAATGGTAAAACGACTGATTTTTTCTACAAAATTGCACACCTACACATGGGAATAGGGTTAAACAAAATATGTTTTCACGGAAATCTGGGTTAGACAAGATACAGTACGTTAACCCCTTGCTTGTCTTTAATAAGAGGAACTAAATGGGTATGTCCGTCGGATGAGACTTGAATAAAACGGAGGCCTTCGTGTCACAGCAATGGACCCCTCCTTGGCAGTCCCTGCTCAAAGGCCAATAAGCACCCGAGCATAGGCCCTTCACTGGATAACTGGCAATGGTTCCGTCTCCATACAAGTGGAAAATTTCTCAAGCGGGACATTAAAACAATAATACATAAATGATTAAAGCCATACCATGATTAGTTTTAGATTTGTTTACCAGAAATTTGTTATTACTCGAGTACTACAATTAGCCACAATACATGGTAATTGGGACCATTTGTTACTGGACTTTTCTGGAAAAAATTCACAATTTTAAACTAATTGATCTGGTTTGAAATTTTAAAAACGTCTGATGCCATTTCTTATACTGTGGTCCTGGAGGGTCCTAAGTAACTGCGATATATGATGCATAAAAACTGTTCAAATTGAGAAAATTTTTAAAAGCATTAAACACGTGGTGCTTAAAAACTGTTTTAATGTATTTTTTGATGAGTCACTCAGCAAAGCATGTGTTCATATGAATACATGTATATTTATAGCAAAATCTTTGTCAAAGATTCTACTCTTTCCTACAGCTTTAAAAAACATAAATAAATTTATCGTGATAAAATTTATTTATTTTTTTAGTTGTAGTAGGAAGAGTAAGATTCACATATTTACTCCTTTATCCGTGGATATCACTCATGAACATAAATTCTTAATATTACACTTCGTTTCCACGCCGATTGTGACGTCACAATCGTAGTACGTAAAATTTACGTTGTTTGTGTACTGTGTAAACATACCAATCTCTCACCCGACTGACTTCACTCACTCAGGATAAAAAACTAGTTAGTAAACGAATGAAATTGTTAATACTGTGAAAATATAAACTACTTTATTTAACTTTAATTCAGCAATCATTGAAAAGAATTCTTCTCAAACATGATTTGTTTGTGTATTGTTGTATGCACTTTCATCTATGTGTACTTTGTGACTAGGTTATTTACCGTAGTGCGCCGACTATCGAAAAAATCGTCGCTGTAAAGCAGCACTTGGGCGACAATGATATAAATTTTGAACATTGATTGTTCGTTCACTATCCGGAAATTAGTATAATCACCGTAACAGGGTTGCAGTTGTTATTGTTACTAAGGAACTTAACTCTATATTTCGTGACAAGTGACCAACCACTCGCTACTTTCAGAATGAACTATGACTCGAAGAGCTTGTCAGAACTAGATGATATAGATGCTATCACTAAAACTTTTAGGCTGACTGTTTCATTTAGAGGCACTGTGTATTGGTCCTCTTTGTATCTCAGGAGAGCTGTCTCATGTCCTCGATAGGTGATTCATTTAATTCATTTGTTATACCCTGTAATGTGAGGTACTCGAGTATTCCTGATGTTGCATTAAATTCTCGTGTCCAGAAGTTGAAATTCAATTTTATAATCGATCATTGTACTGCCGATTCAATTCGATTAATTGATATGTAATTCTTTGTCCGATTTTACAATGTTGTTCACTTACTTCCACATCTGTTGACGTTGTGCTCTTAGTGGCATGGCTACAGAATTGTAATGCAGAAGGAAAAGAGAAGGGGAAGGGGTACATGTAACGTGTGATAAATAGAATCTCCCTGGGTTTGGTTAATATGGTTTTTAGCCTGGCTTTAGCCATTAGGGCTCTTTGTCTCGTAATCGCTGATTTACAAAATAAACAAAAAACCGAAACAGTATCAAGAAGAAACCTCCACAATAACAAACTAGTTTTCTGATATTCATAATTCAAGTGAATCGATATAATTTTTTCATTCGTGAGAGCTAAAATAAACAAACAACAACATTTTAAATATGTTCCGATTACTTATGCATGATCTAATACAAATGAGGGTTTTTTTTTTTTTTTTTCGCACATGTGCTATGCGCATTAATAACGTTGAAACGACTGAAGACAAAAAATCAAGTACTGAAAGTATCGAAAAACGCCTAAACTATATGTAAAGGTCAAGGAACAACACGATAAAAAAGTAATGCAATTCTATTTCTGTAAGAATGTACGATATGGAAAGGGAAATGCCTGAAACTCTTCACCACGTTGAACATATAACGTTGTATGTTGTTGATAAAAGGACACTTGGAGTCGCACTTTTTTGTTGTTGATATCATATAGTTTAGAATTCAGCATAAAAAGGCGAAGACAAAACGAACAGTGAGCGATTATCGTAAATCAGAATACAAAACAAAAGTGTGGGGAAACACGGACCCCTGGATACACCAAGTGGATAAGGTGCGTAAGAGAGTAAGCCATCCCCTGTCAACCTGTACATCTGCCTTGAGGTCATTGTCTTCATTCAGGGAAAATGAAGTTTAATCCAAGACAAAAGCGTGTATAAAGAATGCTTAATAATTGCTATGAAACATGCAAGTACGCTGCCTCGAAAAACAAGCTCTTGCGTATCAAAGTATAAGTTGAGAGACATAAACACCATTATGTAGGTGATGATTTGAATTGTTGCGACATAAGTATGGGAAGTTTGACGATGGAAATTGCAGAAATCGCCCTGTTTGTCATACAGTTGAGTTGTGTATGTTGCCGAGAGTAACCCTCATCTTGAAAACATCCCTCTTAGTATGTAATGTAAGCCAGCTTTCAGTGACATTCAAGTACTTTGATATATCCAACTCGTTGTGTGTTTCTATAAATTCGCCAAGGCTCGGGGATAGAAAACTTCACAACTTGTTGGATAAAATCCATATCAAACCACCACTCATGGGAGATCCTATATATATATGATAGCAAAGGTGAATGTATTACCGTGTTATGTTAACGCATAAATGTTGCATCATTTACACACAAAATGAAAAAAATCATACCCCTGAAATCCTTCGGAAAATTATAACGTAAAATAATGATTTTTTCCCAGTACTGTAAAAAAAAAAAAAAAAGAAAGAAAGAAAAGTTGTTCACCACTTCCAATGTTTTGTTTTTGTTTATTCTGGAGGAAAAGATTAATTCAATAGGTGGATTTAGTGACTGGGGGGTTGGTTGCAGGGCCCCCCTACCCCCGTTTTTGGTGACCAGAATTATCATTATGTATATAGCCTAAATAATCCCCTAAAAATAACTTTAAAAGCCCTTAAACCCAAGAGCTTTCCGGGGCATTGCCCCCTGAGTCCCAACCTCGGTCCTTCATTCTAGACCGCTTAGCAAAGCAACATATAGCAGGCCCCCTTTTTTCAAGGGGATCCCCCCCCCCCCTTTCCCTTTTGACAACTCCGGGATCCGCTCTCTTGTAATTAACATGAGTTCAATGTCAGTTCCAACCAAACACAAGAACAGGAATGTGATCATGTTGTCAGAACTGAAATTCGAACCACATCCAAGTTGTAGTTGTGCAGTATCTTGCAGGGCACATGCTTCAAGATTTTGCATTTTCATT
>CAJDSM010021014.1:1981-12989 GCA_903981925.1 Ostrea lurida
AATTGCTATGAAACTCATCAGACAGCATTTGCATCAACAACTTGTTTGTAAGTAGCCACGCACTAGAGAAAAATATGTGGATTAAGGAGCCACACTCATTTATAAAACGACGCCGACATCTATACAAACGACATAAAAGCTCTTCTAGAGAAGTTACTCAAACAATATACATCAATTTTGAAAACCAAGTTAGCAGAACGTTCCCTTCCCCTAACAATAACACTGAAAACCAATTCTCTAGACATACGGACAAAGAGAACATTTTGATTGAAGATTTAATCCATGAAAGTAAACCATGCCAGTAAAATCGGGTCAGACCACACTATCATGCACATTCATCCTAAGATTGTTTGCCACATATTTGTGTGCGTGCAACCGCACACAAAACTAAATCACGCAATTCGTCGATTTGAAATAGCGGTGTACGATAATTAAAAATTCGTCCTATCGCAATATCTTGCATTTCTTTATTAAAATATTCAATGTGACTAAACTTGGAGTAATTCTTATTACATCATGTGTTTCTGTAGGATTTGCCTCTAATGATCGGTCCAGATACTGTACAAGACTTTCCCCGGTGTATTCCCAGGTCTTTTCTTACGTCATTTATAATAATCATTAATCCAAACTCTGCATAATTNTCCCGGTGTATTCCCAGGTCTTTTCTTACATCATTTAATAATCATTAATCCAAACTCTGCATAATTATGTAAAACATTCACGTATGGACGGGGCATATCCCCTCGCAATGATTTTTTGTGATTCATAGGAATACCCTTTCTTGATAACAAAGGTACATGTAAAATGTCAAATTGATCGACCAACAAATGCGGTCTGTAGCGTGTCTACAAGCTGAAACAGTCACCTTGGCCTCTGACCTTATAAATCAATAGGGTTCGTCCTCTCTTTGATACAATGTGAAGTAACAAATCAAACAATGGAGGAAAAATGTTACCTGTTGAGTGTCTACAAACTCAGTGCTACACGCATGCGCCAACGGTGCCGTTATAATGAAAAGGTAACGATAAAAAATTGTGAAAAATCTCATAATTCCTAAATTAAGAAATACGAAATGAAGAGTAGGGCCCGGAGTAGGGCAAACACGGATCCCTGGAAACAGGTGGGATCAAGTGCCTAGTGGTGAGTATACCCTGTTTACTGGTCGCATCTTTCTGTGAGCTTTCTATATTCCCCCAGAGCAATCGGTAATCAAAATCAGTATATATAGAACGGTCTAACAAACGGTATGAAACAAGTCAGATAGCATTCAACTCAATGACAGATTGTATTTATAAGCAAGATCATTTTAGTGACCGTGAAGTTTAGTTTGCGAAATTTTGAATTTAATAAACGAGATTAATCAGTGGTCTGCATCGGTTTGAAAATTGATCATTCTTAGGACATGCTCTTGCGTACTGAATCAACACTATATGCAAATGATAATGGAATACTGCTACTTAAATATGGGAAGTTGACGGTGGATACACTGAAGTCCTGAATATCAATGCTGTAGTTTCTGTGGTATATAGGATTTATGGGATTGACCATCGTTCGCTAACTTCACCTTTTTCGTGATATTATATTGTATGTCGTTTATTTCAATATTAATCTATTATTAACACAAAAAGGCGAAGTTAACATTGTCAAACGTAATCATAATCCACAAAAACAATATACAAAATCGAGTTTAGGGCAACACGGACCTCCGACAAAAGCGAAGGTAGGATCAGGTGTCATGGAGGAGTAAGCATCCTCTGCTGACCGGTCACACCCGCCGTGAGCCCTTAGTCGAAATAAAGTAAACGGATTATCCGTAGTCAAATCCAGTAGGAAAATGACAGTCTAACAAAGGGTATGAAACAAATCAGTCAACATATGACGTAGTGATAATTTGTAATCGCAACAAACGGTCATTATATAGCGACCGTAGAATTTGCGAAATGATGACTTTAAACGAGATTTGTTGTAACCCTGCAGCATCAACTTTTTTGTTAGTAGTTGGCCTCGCTTTAAAAAGTCCTCATACGCATAGCATGTCTTCTTGCGTATCGAATCAACTGAGAATAACACACCATAGAGAGCGGTGATAGTGGTATATTACACATAGAAAAGGGAAAGTTGACGATTGCAAAGTTTAAAAGTCATCACGTTATTATATAATGTAGTTGTCAGTCTTGCATTAGAGTCAATTTAAGTTAAAATAATCCAAATATGAAGCAGATATGTCAGATTCTTTGGTGTCCTTTATATCGAGTTCTTCGGGATATAATCAAATGGAACATAATTGTGAAAATTATGATTGTTAATTGATAACACATCAATATATACCTATATGTAAGGTGAAGGACACGGCAAGTTTTTGTTTTTATTCCCGTAACAGTTTCTGTACAAATTCTCGCTTCATATGAATATAAAAATAAGTCTGCCAATAAGGGGCACAATTAGTGCCCATAGGAATACCTACGGATATGTTGGAAGACCTGGTCTCCAAAGACTACATAAATAGTATCTATAAGAAACCCAAGCATGCTCTTAATATCTACTTTCAGAAGATTGTGTGGGCAATCAGAGTGTTTTATAACAAAAATATGTGTCTTGTTTCCCAACGACTAGAAATTCGTATTTTCGGGTGCCGTGTTTTTGTTTAAAAAGCAATTATCTATAATCTGAAAAAGCCTATATTTTAATTTATCGTGAGGAATATCGTTGTGTAAAGTGTGGAGAAATAATCATACGTTTTGATGCAGTGATAATTAAGAGTAGTTTTGTGTAGGTTTTATTATTTTGTTTTATTTTCGTAGAATTGTCTATTTTACCAGTTAAGCACCCCCCCCCTTTATTAAATAAAAGTTAATTCTCTGTCTCATATTTCTTGTGCAGATACTACATTAATTTTATATAACAATATTATGCAAGTAAACTTCCTATGCTATATCATATCCTATATCATACTACATAGTAAATGCTTCACATCGGATTCGGAAAAACCAATACTCTATTTAGGGACTGAATAGCTCATAGTATATTTCAAAAGCAATATTTTCTAAGCTATTGTAGAAATATGATAGGTGGCATCATTAATCGGGGCCCTTCCTCAGTATTACATGTAAGTACGCCATGGATGCTTTTAAAACAGCGTGAGTTACGGGTACTACAATTCCATCATAAATAAAATCAACATCCTGTATTTCCTACAATATAATCTACGATTACCAGGCAAACTTGTTAATGTGGAACAGTCTCGTTAAAGTCAGCATTTCGCAAATTCTATGGTCGTTATAACGTTCCAGTTTGTCAGTACAACCTGTCAAATGGTCAAATGCTGTCCGACATGCTTCATACCATTTGTTAGGCCGTTCTTCATATACCGACCATGGATCACTCCCGATATAGGGCTCACAGCGGATGACCTATGGACAGGGGATGCTTACTCCTCCTGGGCACCTGATCCACTGGTATATCCTGGGGCCCGTTTCTTCCCCAAGTGTCTTACATCAACTCCTACCGATAGGACCTTAAAAGTGGAAGTTCCATGTGAGGTGTAGGCACGATAAAAAAAGAATCCTCACAGGTACGACACTAAGNTCGTTTCTTCCCCAAGTGTCTGACATCAACTCCTACCGATAGGACGTTCCATGTGAGGCGTAGGCACGATAAAAAAGAATCCTCACAGGTACGACACTAAGCGTCATAAACACTTAGAAAATGTATGACATTGGATTCGATATTAAAAATCCGGTTTGAGATTTTAAAGTGTCAAGAATTAATTAAAGAATTTCAACAGGCAACTTCGATGTATCCAATCACAAACATTTTTCCCCGAGATTTCGATATTTCTTAATTCAATGTTTCAGATTTAATATCAATCCCATATCAATTTAGGTAAAAAGCAAAATATGTTGACCTAAATATGTTACTCGTTACAAAGAATACCACTTCCTGTACTCCTTAAAAAAAACCAGCTCCTGAAAAAGGAAATATCTTTGTTGCCGAAGTTGTCAGACGCCAACAGAATCACCGGTCACGACAAGTGTTCGCTTTCCTCATTCCAGGACCCGAGTTCGATTCCCGCGCTGCGTCAGGCTTTGAATGATTCACAGTGACAGTTCCTATACAGAACAGACCGGCATTAGAATGACCTAACTGATTAGCGTTGGCACTAAAGTCGAAGGTCCTGTGTCAAGGCACGATTGGTATTGACAGGATAAAGAACCGAAAGCGCCATGCATCATAGGTCAAAAATTTGTAAAACTTAACCTGAATTTTTGTGTTTAAATGCATTGCTATAATTGTTCTGACTAAAAATTAGAGCATTCTTCAACAGTTCTATGTTCATAACATACGGAAGAAACAAACTGCACAGGTTGGAAACTGGGCGAGAATATTTTGACAAATAGGAAAATCTTGTTGAAAGTAAAAACAATATACATGTATAATAGAGACAAACTATTTGAACACAATGTACTTTTGATTCTACCTTCTTAGTAGACTGTTCTCGATGACGCATGCTTAAAATTAAGAATGACAATTCTTTCTGTATAAAATACATATAATCGATCATAGTGCAAAAGTGCTATTGAAAAACTTGGCAAACTTCTTGTAAATTGGACACAAAGATATCTTGAAACACCCAAAACCCCAATTCTAGCAAATAAAAGCGTTTGGAAGATTGTTCGATTGCTCCAGAATTTACTACACACGAAGTGTCAAAAATTCCAACAAATAATATAAAATTTATTGAATGCATGAGCACTGGGGATTTGACGCGTATGGAAGAGGATTTTAGACAAGTGATTGTCATCGACCCCACCCCTTTTTCGCTACTCAGAATTACTTGCATCATAGTACCTGATCAAGAGGTTTTTTTTTTTAAAACAGTTTCTCGTATGCATTGCCATTTATCATGGGTATGGTAGTAATCTTACCTGTTGGTGGGTTTTTTTTACGGCTGGACGTTTGTTTGCTACGTGTATGCCTTTGATACGTTTTTTGGTTTTTTTTTGGATTTTTTTTTTTTTTTTTTTTTTTGGTTGTTTTGGCTATGGAGTGTTTTTTATGACGCAGTTAGTTTTTGATTTGCAGCTGAGAGACCTTGTAATGTATGTTAAATATTTCTTAAATCCTTCGTCTCATTTGCTTTGTTTAAAAATCGTATACGGTACCAAATTTGGAGCACCAGATGCGCATTTCGACAAGTTACGTCTCTTTCAGTGATGCTCAAACCAAAATGTTGGAAATCCGAAACATGAAAGGTAAAACTTTATAAAAGTGAACAATGTAGTGCCAAAGAACTTCGAAGGATCAGAAGCTATCCTGAGGGAGATAATCTTAATTTTTGATAATTTTACCACTGCAATTAAATACAATATCCGTAATTTTCAAGCATAGCAACATATATAATTGTTTTACACACAGCGTTATTGGGATGAAGTATTTTGAGTCTATTTCCAATGTATCATGGTTGCTTTAACCTTACCTCCTAGCTTTAAACGACTGCCAACCATACATCTTCATTATCATTTTCACACAATTGAGCAAACATCTACCAGTCAATGAAGGCGGATTTAAAACAAAAAAATCTAACTCGAGTATAAAAGGTCCTTTATCGTGCCCAACGCCTGTCGTGAAAACTCGTACAAACGTACTATTAAATATAAAACTATATCTATTGTGATTAACATATCTTAAATTGGATTTTACTTGTAATAATAAATATACTGAAAATAATATTTTTTCCTAAACAGATGAACACAAAGAAATTTGATTGTTTTACTGAATTTATTTAAATATCATTACATATATCCCATAAATACATCACATTTCTTTCACACTGATTTTTCCCCCTACCACGCTGTCTCCTTTCAATCTACATCGTATTTTTTTAAGATCACCTCACACTCATAAACCAAGTGAAAAATAAAAACCCTTTGTAATTCATGATTTATATAATTTCTTTCCTCGTACCTATTAAAATATTCCGCCCATTTGCCTAGATCTCTTTGCTATTTTGGACATGCATAGTGCAATATCCTTTCAAATATAGATTATTAGCATTCCATGATTCATTTTTGTTATTTTGTAAGCTGGTTACATAACACACGATTGATACAGTCGAACCGCATTATCTTGAACTCAATGTGACTGAGAAATTTTTTGAGATATCCAGGAATTGAGATATTGAGTGTAAAAATATTTAGAAAATAGCTGGCTGGGACTTCTGAATCACTTTGACATAGCCATGGTATTCGAGATATCAGTGTTCTTGATACCAAAGTTCAACTGTATTTCATATCTGTCACAGAAACTCAAAAGGAACAGATAGTAACTCGGTCCTATCCGAAATAATATTCATAGTCATTAAACACAACAACAAAATTCATCAATTATCTGCTAAGAGGGAGAAATTACTCTAATTGTTTAAAATTTCAAGTGCTTGGTAAACAAAACAACAATAATTGTAATTATGAGATTTGAATACCCGGTATTGGTTTTCTTTTTCATATTCTGAGAATAAAAACAATCACTGAATATAATCTTAGCATTGCAGTTTTAACCCTCAATGTCTGAGATAGTTGCCACATTCTCTCTCCAGATTTCAGGATCAAATTAAGTCAGTTAAAACTGCATGTACTCTTAAATATTTGAATTTCTCTTTTATAACAAATGGTAATCCATTCAGTACCATGTATACAACAAAATGAGAAGAAATTCACATGACTTGATCACATGACTTGATCACATGATGATGTGACATTGCCTCACTTCAGTAGTGACCATTTAATCTGCTCTTTTGCACTCTGCAGAACCTGCAAAAAAGAACACCCCAGATGCATTAATCAAATCTAACTAAACTTGGTGTGATGATTGATATCATATCATGAAGAGCATGTTAATCTTGTACAGATTTTATTGTGAATGTTTCAAGAATATCAATATTGTATAAATGATATTTTACTTGTTCATTTCAGTAAATCTTTAACAAGATGTCCAAAAAAAAAAAATCTTTTGGGCAAATCATATATGACTGACTACAATTCCTGTTCAAAAAGTGAATATTAAAACATACCACAAAAAATGAAAATCAAGTAGCGGAATGACATGACCCCCAAATGGACAGAGACACAAGCATATCATTACCACAGAAACAAGCATGCAAAAAAGTTTCATGAACATGATAAAATTTGCCTTCCACTAATCCCCTACAAAGCTTTGGTAACTGAAGATGCATCCAGGTATAGGTGTGTACAACTGCATGTACCTCCATGATCACACTCCCTCAATCAGCCAGTTTAACACTTTCAAAAGTACATATGCACCAAAAGTAATCAATCAATTATTCAGATTTTCTTTTTTTCCGAAATTCCCTACTGTACACATTATTAATTCCCCCAAAACCGATGACTCTAAAATCCGTGTGATAGAATTTGTCAGAAGTTACCAAAAGCACCTTCTTGTGTATGCGTGATATTATCTTATGCAATGGCCTTGTCATCATTAATGTAAAACAACTGCCATCTTAAACAATACTTTCAACGATTTTGACATAAATCAAATTACCAAGGGTTCACCTTGATTAAAAGTTCAATTCCTATATGTGTCAAAACAGTCATTAGTTTGCATGCTAAATATCTTAATAAACAATTATCATAAGCATTGGATGCACTGTTCATGGCCGCCAGCTCTGATCAAATTCAAAACCAAGAGCAGAAGGAAGCAAGAGCTCATTTTTCATTCCATCAAATTCTACATATTTCAGTCCTGTTAATGGTGCCATTTATACAGACTTTCACCATGTGCTGTATAAAGGACATTGACATACAGACTATTGTAGGTCATGCTGCTTCGTACAGACAAAGGGCAATCCACCTTCTACAAACAAAGGGCAATCCACCTCGTACAGACAAATGTATGCAAAGGGCAATCCACCTCATACAAAGGACATGACACTTCGTACAGACAAAGGACATGACAATTCGTACAGACAAAGGGCAATCCACCTTATACAAACAAAGGACAATCCACCTTGTACAGACACAGGGCAAATCCACCTTGCTACAGACAACAGGGCAATCCACCTTGTACAGACACAGGGCAATCCCACCTTGTACAGACACAGGGCAAGATCCACCTTGTGACAGATCAAAGACAGGGCAATCCACCTTGTACAGACATAAGGGTATGCAAAGGGCAATTCCACCTTGTACAGACAAAGGTATGCAAGGGAATCCACCTGTACAGACAAAGGTATGGCAAAGGGCAATCCACCTTGTTACAGACAAAAGGTATGCAAAGGGGCAATTCCACCTTGTCGAAGTGCAATCCATCTCCTGGAGACAAAGGGCAACCCATATTGTACAGACAGAGGACAATCCACCTTGTACAGACAAAGTGCAAACAATCTCCTGGAGCCAAATGGCACACCACCTCATACAAAGATGAAGGGCATACCACCTTGTACTCATAAAAACAAAGGGGTATGTCATTTGGACCATTACAGAACATGGCCATTATAATGAATTCACAAATTTGTAAAGGCGTCCTTACTAATGACTATACACACAACATAATGTACCAATAGACCAATCTGCAGGATGTCCCAGAGTATAGCAGAAGATATATGAAAATTAATACATAATTTGTAAAGATTAGGACCTTACCCTTAAGGTCCATAAGGTTCAGTGAACATGAAATTCATATGCATGTATTTATTTCACCTCCTACTCAGATGTTCCTATCCAAACATTTAATGAACAAGATGTGTTTGTGAAACGGACTTCACATGCCGGGGGCATATAAATAACATATTGAAAGTCTATTTTGAGCAAAAGTACCTTGTTTACAGATTTCACTGGACAAAAGGCACAAGTGGACAAAACCAAATGCAGTTAGGTCATATGAGAGGTTAAGATGGCCTAATAAATGCAAATATTTTCAACATACCATGCCAAAAATTATTATTAAAGAATTATCACATTTTAGTTCTGTTTGAATTGCCTCTTTTCAAAGGGAGATTACCCCTAAAATGGATGAAATAAATGATGGACTCCCTTAAATGGACCAATGAAAGATAAGCAATTGCAACTCTAAACGGACCATATATCAAAATGAGGCATTTAGCAGCATGTGAACAAATATTTAAGTGGATTATAAACAGCACTGTACATGGTACTATGATTAAATATTGTTCAGTCATACATGTATATGAATTTAGTTTATGATTTCCACTCAATATCAAAAATGTGATCATGTCTATTTCTTTCACACAAACCGAAACACTAGTTCATTCAGATAAAAAAAACCACGAACTACTAGATGATTAACAATCTACAATTCAATGATGTGCTACGCCTTAATTTAGCATGAATTCTCCTTTTACGAATATAGCTAACAACATTTGTTTTTATAACAATGGGAAATGATTAAATACTGCTAATGATTTATTTCACAAATTAGTCATTACATAAAAAAAAATTTAAAACTGAAACTACCTTTTTTTCTCCCGCTAATTACAGTTAGAAGGTCATTTGTGTGTATTTGTGAATGTAATTTCCTGCCTTCAAACTGTATCATTAATTATCCCCCAACAGATACTGGTCTTTTATATACATACTACTGACAGGAATTCCACCTCAAAGACAGCTTCCAGTCAAATGGTGACAAACCCAGAGACCCCCTCACAATGAATCTTCTGTCATCATTCTAGGTCCAAGCTAATTTGTTGCTGATTCGGTGAGAGCTCACACTAAAAGTCACCATTTTTTGGTGGAAAATTTGTCTTTAAAAACTGTTTCAAATAAGAAATTAAGTTGTGTTCATTAGGGTTTTGGGGGGTTTTTACGACTGAAGTTTCCGTTGACAGTGAGCTAACGATTCCCGTATGTAAATGATCCCCACACATAGTTTCATTACTATGTACACATATCCGGTGCTTACGACAAGAAGACTCCACGAATTACCACAGTGAAGATTACCCTATAATTATGTTGAAAATAGGCGGTCTTTTTAATGGAACAGATTATTATCATAAGATAATTAGGAGCAAGTAGTTGATATTGGACGAATCTGAAGGCAGCCTCAAATGAATCATTACAACAGATTCTTTACACTGACGAAAGATGTTAATTAGTTAGACACCTTGTTTGATAATCACCGTAAAATAAACTTTAAAACTTTTCTTGACATCTCATGAAAATTGTTAAATGATAAATTTGAAGCAAAAGGCATGAGGCTTCCATTTATGAGTATATGTTTGATTAGTCAGAAATCCANTATATGATAAATTTGATGCAAAAGGCATGAGGCTTCCATTTAATCAAGATAATGAATGTCCATTATTACCTTTGTCATGAAAACAAAGAATGATTTAAATAGACCTTTATACATACAGTAGTGTTACTATATAGTAACCATTTTCAGTCTTGGCATAAATTCTATAGAACTGCTTTAAAGAGTGTTCTTAATTGTCACAAGCTGGTATGGATGGAATAGCTAAATGGCCATTGACCTGGATCTGACTCTCACTGAAGGCCACGACCTGATGATATATGGGAACCATTCTCATGTATGCATCAGAGTACTCGTAAAAAATCAAACTGCCTCTTTTCTATTCCAGTCGTAGCGTTGGCACCATTCACCACTATGGTACAGCTGAACCTCGTTAACTATGGCATCTCATATTTCATTCATTTGATTCATGTGTTTGGTATGTGCATTTTGGTTTAGAATCATCTTCTCTTTATATCATTTTGGATTTTCATTTCGACCAATTCATTCTGATACAGTCTACTTTGTATAACTTTGAAGATTGGGAACCACACCTGTCAGTGTTTCTTATCGCATTCTAAGCTCAATATAACCAATTTTAAATTATATAAATAATGTTACCTGGGATTTATCATTTACTTCAATATAACAGATNGTTAAATTCGCATTCTAAGCTCAAATAACCAATGTTAAACTATATAAATAATGTTACAGGGGATTTATCATTTACTTCAATATAACAGAT
>CAJDSM010021016.1:453-30301 GCA_903981925.1 Ostrea lurida
CCCCCCCCCCCCCCCTTATTGCAAACCCTAAAAAAAAAAAAAAAAAAAAATCTTTAATGAAATTAAATTAAATATAAAATAAAAAAAAAAAAAAAAAAAGAAAAAAAAAGCCACAAACATATTCTATGCGAAAAAAAATCTAACGGGAAGTTTATGAAAATTATTTACTGAATGGAAAATCTAAAGGGACGGGTGGGGGTCGGGGATGGGGCGGGTGGATTGATTGCGGCGGGGTCAGTCTATGATTTGGGTACGCGTTTTTAAGTATATAATGCCTCTTATTTGTGATTGTCTGTAGACTTCCTTTGATTACGTTAGCAAAATTGCCGTAATTGCCGTAATTAAACATATTACCGCACTCCGAAAATCGTATTTGTATTATTTGAAATCCAACAGTGGAGATAAGTTCTGTTTTTTTTTCTACAAAAATCAAAAATTGTAAAAATTGGAATTTCAATGTGCATGCTTGAAAAAAAAATATTCTTGATGTGAAATTGGTGAGTGAAATTTTTGAAAATTGTGGCATTTGCTGCTTGTTAAAGAAAAGATTTACTGATATTTATTATTTATCAGTACAGCCCCCCCCCCTTTCCCTCCCCGTGAATCAAATTATTAATATGTTAGAATATCCCAAAAATTAACTTTAAAAGCGCATTAAACACAGAAGCTTCCGCGGGGCTTCGCCCCCCTAGCCGCTACTTGATGCGATTTGGATTTCCCCGAGGATCGTAACTGAGATAAAGTACCTTTATTTTAGTCTGCCCACGATTATTATCTAACCCAATGAGACCTCCATCGGAACTCCTCCCCCTTCTGAATAGACCTTCACAGTGAACCTATCACAGACACACTCGGGTTCCGCCAAATTTTAAGAAGCAACTTCCAAATCCTACCTCTGATAAGGAGATATAAGATTCATCCGATTGATATCCACGTAGTATATACCAGACCCATTCGTATAATTTCGATCTTGTTATATATTAGAAATGAATTAATTTTATCTATTATTCGCCATTATTTTTTGTAATTAACCGCTAGGACTGTAGAGGAAAAGTAATATATTGACAGAGAGAAATTAAGAGTGTTTTATCGATGCGACGGAGCGTGATTTAAATGAGAAAGATCGAAGAGAGCTGAGGTACGCCGTAAGAAAGGAAGACTAATACATTTCAAAAAATTGAAGATATATGCCTAATGGCGAGCAGAAGTGACTGGTGAATTCTTTTATTTATTTCTGAGCCGCTATCTTAATGATGAGCATTAGTGCCTTTGATTTGTTTGATAAATAGTGATTACATTTTTTCCAACCATTCGTGGTGAATTGAAAAACATTTAAAGAATGTTTCTACCGATATTGTGGTGCAAACATAAGCGGTGCTAGTACGTAGTGAGTTTTATGAAAGTAAGAGTGGGTTTTTTGTGTTTCGAAGAAGAGTACTGTAGGTAGAATGAAGAACAAGTGAAGAGAAGAACCGAGATGTGCAACACCAATGAGTAACCACTTATAGCCATTCTATTGTATCTCGGGTCCAATTTTAATTAATTTATTGATGTTGTCCTTATAATTTATGATATGGCTGTGGTTGTTATGATCTTCTTATACGCTTCTGTTTCCTCGGTGTGACTGATGATTGCTATAATTGTGTGACAGCTCATTTAATGTGTCGTATGTGCTTTGTTAACATTCATTTTAATGATGTATGTGATAGTGGCTACCCGGTTCATTGAGATCACAGGGGGAATAATTGTGATTTATATGTCTGATGGAATTACCCTAACCTCCCGGGTTTAGCTTTACCATACACATAATATATTCGCTGTCAGATATCATTATACAGTGTAGTGAAAAAATGACTCTAGTCACCCTCCTTACCACTCGCTTACCAACAAGAAAGGTAGAAAGATGTTGGGTGCGTCGGGGATTCAATATTCTGAAACCTCCGTAAGCTCCATCCCCACGGGAAATCCTGGCGACTTTACCCAATATGAAGAGGTCAAGAATAAGTCACGTGCCCATTTGGAGTTAACTTTGATCACAAAGATGCATTAGGATGCGTATGCTAATAGGTTTGACAAATGACTAGCTTTTATTGTCACTTAATTGGAGAATCAAAGCTTAGTGTATTGCACATTGCACATATCTAGTTTCTCTTATTAATGTGTACAATTTATTGGGTTAACAATGATCATTTACCTTTAAATGCGAAGGTGGTAATTTCTTCATTTACGGGCGTTTCCGGCTACCATAGCTCACCCACAGGCCCATTCAGGATATGCTACAGCTCTTAGATTTAAGTTATCATCCCTTAGAGAGGTGGTGAAGATGTCCATATTTAGTCGTGTGTTAATTTATCGTTAAGTCTATCTTTGCCAAGTGGAACATCCCAATTTATCCTTGGTCCCTTGTCAGAGATAGTAAGCGCCTGATCCAGATTCGTGATTTTAGAAACTATTCTATAGATAATAATTAGAAGAACCGGACATAGACAGGTGTTGTCCAGAACCCCAAAATGCCCTGTAATGTTAGGTTAGAAAGCATGAGCTTTTAAAATTATAGATTATTTGTAAAAATGTGAACACCTTTTAAAACACCTCTTATAAATATGTCATTGAAAACAAATTAGAAACGAACAAGTATATTGTGCGTGTGACACTACTTTGTCCTACTAGATGTTTTTTTTGGACCATATCCCGAGCGTCCGCGTCCCCATTTTAGATTGGAAAAAAATTACCTCCCATATGAATTTTTAATTAATTTAAAAAAAATTTATAAATTGATATATCATATTATGAAATATAAACGTAAAGTTTGCAAATAATCAATTGGTTAAGTTAGATATCCTGGATGGCTTGCTTTTTTGCTTTTCTAATTTACCGTTGTAAAAATATAATCACCTTATAATAATATGTGATCCAACCGCTAGACAAGTGTCTCCATGCGCGATGTGGCCTACTCGGTGCTATTGCGCCAATGTACCCTAAATACGTTTCTCTTTAATAACTTTTAAAACTCGCGGAGGCTCTCCACCCTTTTTATTAGCGAATCATTACACGGGAAGTAAGTTTCTCTTTTTGTCTCTAAAGAACTCACAGGAGTTATTTCAACTGGACCTCTCGTGCCAAAGTCCCTGACTTATTTTTGCCCGCCCGAGATTATGGCATGGTTATAAATTGTTTTTTACACTTTTATATTTCAAAACGTAATGAAATTTCTTACTGAATTATGACTGTCTTATAACCCAGACATTTTGCAGGGAAAATATATTTACTAATGCACCCCCGAAAAAGAATAAAAGTTGGTAATTAAACATGGATCTAAACATGTCAAACATATAAACTTCCGTTAATCCACCAAAGACGATACCTGGCTTACCCCACGGTGATATGCTGCAAAAGGGAATTACACGAGGAGCATGGTGCACAAAAGTATCAAACAAAAAAATGTATCACTTCAATCTGATGCAATTTTGGCAAAGCATCCCAAGCCGGACATGCAAGTTTTAGCGATTTTATATATAAGACGCTTCGTATGCGTTATGCTAATGAGCTATTGGAATCTTTCAACGTTTGATAACCAAATTCATATGTTAATAACCTGAAGGTGCGTGAAAATATGCGTTATTTGTGAATACGTATTGATTCCATAGCAGTTAAGGTTTTACCTGTATAGATGGTGCGATTTTCCGTAGTGATAATAACATTAAGATGGCGGTATAAACATACAGATGTTAACTAACATCATTAAATATCTTTTTCCGATAATATTATTCCGTACTATTACTGACAATTTAATTTCAACCATCCTGCAAACTCTCGAAAATGAAATGGTAGATTAAGCTATAAGTTAGCCTATAAAGTCTGGTCTTCTGGACTTAATGCGAACTGTACAAATCCCCAATCTTTAATTTTCCTATAAATTTTAGGCCCTATATAATGTATGTTCGATAATCTCTACACTTATATCACTTGGCTGTTGAGTGAGAAATTCAGCTGACTTATAATATCATACCCTCTGTGACAAATCAAAGGCTCATTAGGATTTGTTTAAGGCTACTCCCCAAACCATGGCGATATGGCGTGGCGTTGTTCGATAAGATTAATCCATTCAGTCTGGAACGGTGGTAATGTATTTTCCCCTGGAAGGGGCATGTTAGTTAATTTTGTGCTGATATAGTGGTGCCGTGTGAAAAATCTTATCACTCTCAAATCCGAGAAGACACTCTATTATGTCCCTCCAATCGTTTCCAAACAATCACAGCCAGTGAAATAAGTGTCTCCTCAATAATTGTAAAGACAGTGATGTTTATCAACGTGAAGTGTCAATATACTGGTGGTGTCAACCTTTATTTTTTTAAATAGCTTGTCTTCGGTGAGACATAACCTATGAGGACGAGCGGCCGTAATACAAATAATCTATTTTACGAAACGTTCCTCCACCCGGTCTGAATTACCCCACCGGACTGCCGAAAATTTCCTAATATATCTGATAACTGTTATTATAAATCAAACGCGTTTGATGGTCTCCCGTTAACACGTTACCTAAGACTATCACTGCCCATTTCTTTTGTATAGTCCCCGATTTTGTACTCTACCACCCAATTAATCATAATTTTAATAAAACGCTTTTACATCAACCTTGCGATAGAACAGTAACCGTTCGTTAACGTGTATATCCCTCTGCAAGTTTACCCGTGAACATTAGCAAAACTTTAATCTTTATCTTTTTTAATAATGTGACCATAGATCACACGCACTATTGCGATAACAATATTATCAATGCATCTCCTTCCGCATGTTGACAATCCAAGAAGTGTTACATTCCCTCTTTATTTGACACTTTCCGAGATAAAGATCTTTGCTTTAGTAGCCCTTTATCATTTACCTGCGTTATGGATTCTACTAGTCTGAGTGATATAAATATTTATAGCGAAAGTTATTTAAGCATCCATGTAAAACAAACCGACCTTATTTCCTTGCGTTTCTGTTAGCAACCCCACCCTTGTGTTGCCCCATTTAGTGTTAGCTTTCTCCATCAATTGATAATATACAATTTTATATGGGGTGGTCTGCCCACTAACCGGTCAACGTCTAACAGAGTCAAAAAAGTTTTTAATCCCAAACTAGGCCTTTTAGCGGAAGAAATATGGTAGGACATCTTTCATTTAATTACGATGAGAGCCACCGGTCTATAAGCGAAGAAAGAGCTGAACCTTTATCCGAGCCTATGATAGGTTGTGTGAGATGGGGATACTTCTAGATCAGTGTTACTAACGCTGCAATTGTATCCTACCTTTTGTCAATTATCCAATCAAATTGGACATAGCGAAATCAATTAAACCCAACTGGCGTACAAAGCGTGCGAAGAAATTAATTCCGTCGAACGAGGGAAAGATTAGGTCAAATACAAATTCAATTTCCCTCTCGTGAATTAGGGTATTATGTTGTACTGATATATTTTCTTAGCAAGATTAACTGTGGGTTTAAGCCAATAGCCTTATATTTCAATCGTCACATAGAAAGTCAAGGTGTGAGGATAACATTATTCCTCACACAGATTAGTTAACTTATACGATAGAAACAATCGGACACAAGCGTCCCTAACAACCTGTTTCTATGTGGTGCTCTCTTGTTAAGATTTTGCCCCAAAAAAGCAACGTACCCGCAACCAGTTTAGTAATCGACATTGCCGAGTTGATCCCTTCCTCCCCCGGTGTTTTTATAGTTCATTTTTTTTTTTTTTTATTTTATCTCCTCAGTTGCGTATAACGTCTTCAAAACCTCACGATTCTCTCCCAAGTGCTCATCATGATGATACTATTACTGTGCGTAACCTTTTTTTATATCTCATAAGGCTTCTTTATTCAAGATTCAAAAATCCCTGTAGAGAGAATGGGGGGATTTTTTTCTCTTACCCAGAGAATTTCCCATAATATCATTTATCCTTAAATACAGGGGTAGAGAGCGCAAGATCCTTTTATGGAGAAAAGTGCGTCCGTGAGTGGGATTTTTTCTATTATATAAAGTGAGTAATTTAAAGTCACTACCAGTGAAAATGGATATATAATTATAAAATGTCCAGATTAATAGTTTCCACCCTCAGACTGAACAAATATTGATTGGATTAGTGTCATGCCATCTCTTACTAGTTGAGTGCTTCACCTAAAACTTGGTGCGTCAATCATATTTATACTGCCCCATTGGATTTTTTAGCTTGAGACATTTAAATTTCGTGTATCTCGAGTTTTACTATAAGTGGAATGGGGTTATTCCCCCTAGATCGAAGATAATACTTGCGGGTTTGCGAATATCGCGTTTTTCCCTCCTCCAGCCTTTGATTTTTTGTGTTTCCCCAAAATTAGAAAAGATAATAGAACTCTGGAGTTTTATTGAGTAAGTGAAGAGGAAGTGAAAGCAATCCCCATTCTCCTACCAGGCGATTTTTATGTTCTAGGAGCTCATTATTCTATGTACATGTCGTAGTAACTTTACTCTTGAAATAAGGATAGATACTGGCAAGCAGTCCTTAAGACCGAATTGACTTGATACATATGTCTTTTATAGCTTGTTTTGTTTTTAATAAAGAGATTGGTACGCAATTTATGTCTGACTTTCTCCATGACACCGAAGCTGATCTATTAGGGACGTATTGAGTGTTTATGAGTGAGCAGCTAGGAGATGTGTCTCGCTCTCTTCATATCCGGTTAGCGCAAGATTAAACTCCCAGTATGCATAGGGATGTCCGAATTCTCTCATATTTTTACTGAACTATGTTGGACCAACACAGTTGAGCAGGTTCCCTGTTAAGATGCAACGTCCCCATTTGCCGAAAAGGTTAGCTCCATCTGTGCCCGGGCTCATTGCTTGGACCAGAGTAAATCCCAGTCAAAATGTCACCAATTTTTACACCTGGGCGTTGTGGTAACGTATCTTGCTACCATTACCTTCTCACTTTTGCGCATTGACCATCTTTCTATAATCCAACTTGACAACGTACAACTACCAATCATGGCCCCCAAGGTGGGCCAACCACAAATCCCCCCCCCCCCATTTTTTAAATAACAAATGATAAAAAGTGGTCGGTGCCTGAATTCATTTAATTAGACACTTCACCGGTGTGATACTCGAACCTTTTAATCACCCACTAAACGTCTTGGTTCAGTTTCCTCGGAGAGAGTTTCTTTCTGTCACCTCCCTGGTGGACCCTCTGACCTTTTTGAATTGACACGCAAGGAGATGTAACTTTCCGCCCCAAAAAGTGCCGGAATTGGTTCCATCACAGGGCCAGTTACTGGATTCGATACTAGATTATAGCCGTTGTGGGCAACTACGCCACGGAAGCGGTGATCTTCAAGGTAATTTACGTTCTCTGATTGGTATTTTTTAAATATGTGCTCTTATTGTAAGCTCTTCGAATCCCACTTCGGTTATATCACAGGAAGTGAGTGTTGAACTATTCTGTTCGCCCCAGTTTAATAACATCCCCTCAAGTATTTGAAATTTGAGTCCCGGCGGGGTCGTTTCGGCCCCGTGGAAGTCCGTCACCCGTACCTAGAACCTTATCTCACGCGCGCCCGATCTCGTCCTCGGATCCGCTCATGGGATATGATTCTGAGAATTAGTGCATAAAAACGCCTCGGGATAGACCCAATTGAACAAATGCTAAAACCTAAAACTAGTTCCCCAGTAGTTTGGTCTCTGTAACAATCACCTGTCTTCTCGATTCGAGCCTCTCTGGACCCTTTGCCGTAGCTAGGAACCAGAGATTCTAGGTTGCATCTTGGATGGACCCACTTAGGATAGAGAGGGTTAAGTCTCCACCCGCGACAGCGAGTAACTCCTCATTCGGAACATTAATGTTTATCGTGCACGCCCTCCCCGCAATCTACACTCCGTCCCAGTTCCCACTCCTTATGCCCCTCCTCGTGTGTAACAACTAACCGTACTGGATATTACCCCGCCTTCTCGGATGATGTCATTCTAAGATCATCTCAAAAATATTATTGTGTATTTTTTTTGGAATATTAATGCCCGTATGTTAGGACTCTTTGGTCTCACGTATTGGGTTGAAATAAAGATTGATTATTGCTCTCACATTTTTAAGAAATTTTTATAATATTTCACTCTGTGCTTGAGGATGCATTGAAATGCGACCGGAAGTTGACTGTCCAGTTTCGCGCTTCAACTTTGGTCCATATCTTTTAACTATTATGTTCGTAAGGACCATTCCGGTGACGCCAGGTTTAAGACCTATCCCAGATAATAAATGCTATATTTTTTTAAATAAATGAATTAAAACCGAAATATCCTCATCCTCCCTCTCTACCCCACCCTCTCACCTCTGCTCTGTAATAAATTAATCTGGACGGTGTCCGCCCCTCTCACAAGTCTCTTCTAATCCTCTCCATTGAAAAAAACAATGCCCATGGTTATTATCACTTTACGAAAATTCAGACTGCATTATACTAGAACCCTGCGACATGATGTGTCTTGTCAATGACTTTGCTCTATATGAGAACTATTCAGTTTGAAAATTTTACTATAATATATCGTTTTCAGTTCATTTGACGGAACATTAGCACATACGGGGCCTAATTAAATACACCTCCCTGGCTGAAGTATTTTCTAACGTAAGTTGTGTAATTAATTGTCCCCATTTTGTGCTCTCATTTCTCTCAGATATTTGTTAGATCCCTTTTAAAAATATTATGCAAAGCTGAAAAAAATGATTACAAGTGGTTTTGGAATCATAACAAACTTATAAATTTTAGAAGAATTCATCCTTTTCCCTGTCAGGAGAAAGCAAATACGAGAAGAGAATTCTTTGTTGTTTACGGCTAGGGTGGTGTTCTTCCATGTGTCAACTTGATCCAGAAAACTACTGACAAATGTAAATAGGCTTCAATATGGTGTTAAGATGGCTGTTTATGTGAGCAAAAATGATCGGACCCAATTTTGGCGAAACCGGCACCTTCACAGACTGACACTTATACCGTCTCATTATATTGGTTCTGTTTATAATTAGAATATTAGTGTTAATAAAAAAAATTTAGTCACAGTAAATATATTGATGATGATTTGAGTTACTATATCGTTGACTTTCATAATACACTATACTTTCCTCGCCACAATATCTCTAAAAAGTATTCAAAATACGATATTTTTTCCAATCCTATTGAATGGAACCCGAACCCCTGTGCCCGCCTGAGTTAAGACATGATGCCTAGATGGACGCCAGCTGTGATCCTTGCCAATATTGTTTTCACTTCTATTTATATACATTTTGACAAATATTTAAAGCTTTTAAAACAAATCGTTTTCTGTCACTAACATCTTTATCCTCGTTAATTTTCCTCATATTCGAAGACTTTATGGTAGTACCCCAATTTTCCCTTGAAGGCACTCTGCATTTTGATCAATGCACGATAAATAAATGTTCTCAACAAGGTTATTAAATATGAAATATGATGGTTATTTGTGTGGTACAAACTCTAGACCGATTCTAGAAATTGAACGTAGTGTAGTAACACGATGATAGTCCTCCGGAAGTTAGCGACCCCCGAGTTTCCTATCCAGCTCGCCACAGTTACACGAGCTATATCTTTTGTTCATGCTTCTTATGAATAGCGTACTCCTAATGTATAACTGTTTTTTTTACATTAAGGGAACTTGTATCATTAGTCAATTTCACTGATCATTGTTAACCATCAGTGTACTCCCTGTATAAATGAGCCGTCTCCCCCCAATCTATATAACACTCTATCCATAATTTCGTAGGTGATGCCGAAACTAGCCAGCGAAGCAGGGATGGATGCGGGAAAGGGCTTACAGTCCACGGTTCCCCCGCTTTCCATTTAATTTATGATAACACAAATGCGTTTGGCACAAGTTTTTGACAAATTTGTCCGACATTCCTTAACCGATGTGTATTAGGCTGATATAACAAGGTGGTGTCGGAGGCAAACCATGGGTATTATTTAAGCCAAAAATCCGACTGTTAGACCGGAATTGGTTTCAAAAAATGGTGATATATTTGAAGCAGATTATTTTAGAACGCACTCGGAAGCTGGGCGATCTAACCGGTCCGGCTTGAATTAGACAAACCAAGATTTGTACAATTTGGATTCTATCTGACTAAGTTTGATAGGGGCTCATCACTCTTCTCTGTTACTCTGTCATTCTCGGGAATCTGATCTTACTTTCTCTGCCTGCTGCTGCTTTATTCGTAGCAAGACACTGAATGTACTTTAGTCAATCTGTTCATTCTGAACAGGATGCATTATCTTTAGTGATTAAATGGTTACCTGAGGCAAGATTTCTGTTAAATGAAACACACCAAAAGGACGACGCGGATAGTGAAATGCTTGCCCGGCAATACCTTTCATTACCCGGACACATATTTCTAAGATAAGGGTCTACTTTTTCACCTGCGATCCTCTTATCCGTTTCTCTCTCTTCCTCTTCGCATTCGCTGTTCGTTACTCTTACTCCTGCTCTCTCTCTCTCTTATAATTTCTGGAATGTAAATTCTGAGAGTCCAGTCATATCTATCTCGGTCTGGCGCGTGAATTTTTTCGTTAGATTCGCAAGGAAACCCCTCAGTAAGTTGTTCTTTAATATTAATGAGCTATCGGTTTTACTTTATCATTCCTATGGAGGTTTCGTAACGACTCTCCTGCTCGGAACTAATAATGAGGTCGTTAACTCTCTACCTCGCTCCTTCTGTTCTCCTCTCCTCTCTCCCTTCTACTATGAATACTGGCATTTCAATTCCATTACTACATTCTTCCTTCTCGACTCTTACTCTCCTCAATACTCTTCTTCGTTTCAATCCGAATTTTGCATTCCTCTCCCTACTTGCTTTCTATTATAGTTTAAGTTATTCTAGCGTTGGTGTTGTTAGTGAGTTAGGTTCATTGGTCAGGACTGATAAAAGTTACAGCTACGGTTAACTAATTTTATGAATTTTTAGTGTTTATTTAACATATATTTTACTGACAGTCAAATTTTCTCAGTACATATTTGTTAACAGAAACAGATTGTAAGATATCTACTGCATGAGGTGAATAAGTATTTCTTTTACGAAAAGAAATACATTGATATCTAATTTTAAAAGAATCTCATTGAATCCCTAAGATTCTCTGTATCCGTTCCTGTCTAAAGGAAAGTCTATTGTGTCAGCGGAAAGAAGGTGCAGGATATCATATATTACTTGAGATACGCATATAATTATGGTTCCCACTGAGTAATAAATCTATATGGTATTATCTGGTAAGATCCGATTGTCGATGAATAGAGACCATATAATCCTTCTCCTTTAATAAAGCTATGTAATTTTTTTTTTTTCATTGGGCATGCCGATCACCCTGGTTCGTGTTTTAAGTAATTCCTGATATGTAAAAGGAATATAATCCATGAAGGAATTTCCTCGTGTGTTCGAATGAGTGCATTAAGAGTGTGTAGTAAGATGATAATCGAGCAAAGTAATAAAAGCTTTATTTGGCTCACTTGTGATTCACACACCTTCCCATATAGCACTATCGAGTATAGACAAAGGTGGATAATTACTCCATTCTCTAAAGCGCGACAGGAAAATTTACGGGAATTTCAGCTAACTATCAAACTCGTTCCGAATTCTTAAAAATTAACAAAAAAAATACCAGAGTGAACAGAGTAACTCAAAACCCAAGTAACGCTTGTCCCGTAAGAGGAATAAAACGTGATCCGAAAAATTACCCTGCGCATCATTGGTGCTTAAGGCCTTCCGCCACTCTCCTTGAGGGAGTGTTTATGAAGATTTAATTATATAATTATAGAAGGAACAGAACAAAAAAGCGTGTAAACCCTCCCAAAGAAAAAAACCCGCCAGGCACCATTAAGATTAACTTACAATCATTTAGATTTTATGGAGCTGTTGACCCAAGAATTCATCAATTTTCCAATGAATTCCTACGGTAACCTTAAAGTGTTGAATGTGCTATTTTCGAATTAGAATAAATTCTTATAACTCTAAATATATTGCCCTCATGCTATTAATATATGAATGACTTGTGTTTAACATATTTTCGAAATATTTAAGAGCACGAAAGCTATTTGTTCTTAGTGCATATTTGATACCTAGAACTTAACTCACACACTTTCAATGGAAGAATTGGAATATGGGTTTCGTCGACTGCATACTCCTATTATACATAGGAATTTATTATTATTCTTTAGGTGTCAATAAATTTTAATTGAACCAAATATATTTGAACTGTATAATCTGAGAATATCATATTGATATAAGTCACTCAATTATTATTGATTAACCAAAATTCTGATAGCGACACAGTGAATTCTAAATTGCGTGATTATGCATTCTCTCTCTACTCTTATTCCTCTCTTATCCATATAACTTTCCGTTTTTGCTTTGTTTTTACAGTGATATTATTTCAAGGCATTGCAGATGAGAAACGTGTCATCAGAAAAATCGCTTACAATTATTCGCACAGAATTAATAAATAATTTTATCTCTGTGTTCCCCCTTTGGATTTTTTACCTTTAGCCCCAAGTGCACTAGATAATATTCTGATAGAATAAATAGAAATTTTTAGAATTCATTTCATATGATAATGATGCTAAACAGGAGGAAAGATGTGGTTAAATTTCATGTTCCAGCAAAGTGTGTTTTCGTTTTCTGAGTACCATATTTAAATTTCTATGGACCCCAATATGTTTAGTAAGTTAAACGAAAGTTAAAGAAAAGCAAGTTATAGTATTTATTATTGACAACCACTCATACTTTAATAAACACCGGGTTGCATAGGCTCCATGCAAGACAAAATTCTAAATGATAGACCAAACCATCCATGACAAGGCCAGAATGACGAAAGTTTTGGATAAATGCTAGCCACCCGAAATACTACCGGGATGTAGACTTATTTGTCTATTGTACTCTGAAATTTCGAACACGTTAATATTTTTGTGATACCGTTATAATTAATCTTAAAAATATATAGTAACTCCCTTATTCGTGTGAGTAAGAGCTAGAATGTTATTATCACATGTAGTGCAAATGAGATTTTGTGCCTCCCGCCGTTTACATCGTGAATATTCATACCTCTTTTTTTTCATTTCCTATAAAATTTTTATAAATCCATGAATTTAGTATTATCTGAATCGAATATTCCCCACATTTACATTATTGGTTTTAATTTAATTTCGGTGGAATAGGACTATTCATATCTACATCATAATGTTGTCTCAACGCCCATAATATCTAAATCGCGAAATAAGGATTAATATATCTATTTGTGAGGCGTTAAACGTAATCGAGTCCCAAAGCTCCAACCTTATCCTTAAGATTTGTCCCAATGAAGTTTCAATCAGCATTTCTATTGAAAGGTAGGAAGGTAAAGAGTTTCGTGAGAGAGCTCCAGATCCTTAGAGGTCAGTGAGAATATCATGTTGAGAACAGTGTCAATGAAAAATAGTGTAAGCACCCATATACTTAATTTACAGATACCAATTTACCCGGAAGTACTTCTATTAACTAATTGTGTACCATCTTATTGTTAGAACAAATACGACAACAGGCCAAAAAAAACATTATGACTGCCCAGAATCAAATAACATTTAAATCCCGAAAGATGTACTGAATAAATGGGTTCACTATCCAAACCAAAATTTTATTTAGAACTTCGCTGTGTTACCCTAAGAGCGGTCTATTCCGTAGTTCTAAGTTCACAAAAATTGTTTCAATTAAGATTTCCATCCCTAGATTCCGAGACTCATTCTCTATTTCTTGTAGATTGCCTCTCCGATAGCAGAGCGATACATTTACTAGGTGTCCCTACAAAAGTTGCTCCCATTTTAAAAAATTAATTGCTGGAAACATACTACCGACATGTGTCATTTAGATTTTGGTAATAAAGTGTTATTATCAACTATATAAGTATATCCGTGTCGAACCTAAGTCAGTCTTATTGCCTTTAACGTTACCATTAGTGACGTACTCCAGCAACTGTGATCACTAGTTTAAGTTAGCTTAAAAATCCGCGTTGGGCGTGAAACCTAAATTAAAAACCATGAGTGTGAATTTAGCAATAGGTCCCCAGCATTTCCCTGTGTACCTTTTCGTAGATGTGTATTTGGATTGCCTTCATGTAAACCGCGCTGATACGTGAAAGGGTCGCCGTGAATGATGTCCCAGAGGTGGGCCATGTCGGCATAATGAGGACGCCTCTCACTTCGTGAGAAACACCGGATGCCCCCTGCTGTCACACACAAGAGCGTTCTGATTCCCATCGTGTACACAGCGAAAAAAACTCCCGCTTCCGCGAGTTCTGTGTCCTCATAGGTGGCCAGCTTAGAAGGTGCCAGAGTCTAATCCGCAAAATTTTGCCACAAGTCCCTTTCCCGCAGGTTGTTGTGAAGCGTTCCAATGATTGTGAAAAATTCTCGGTGGACCGGTAAACTCTCAGTATAATAACAATGTAGTATAAAATTCCCCGGCCAACTGGGGTCTAACTCCTGTCTCGGCTAGGTAAACTAGGCAACATCCTATTTGGTTCCGTGTAATAGCTTGATTTTCCCCAATCTATACTCGACGTAATACAAGATATTTTCCTCAACTAAATGGGGTGACTAATGGAACACCCGTTTATGAAACTAAAAAATGATGCATAAATTTCCTAGCTCTCGAAGCAAAAAGTGGCATGATTAAAATTGGATTTTATCTACATAAGTCTTGCATGTTGTCCCAAAGATGGAAAAAATCTTTTATCAGAACCCGTCATCCAAGTTTGACTTCTCCTTCACGTGTGATGACGAATTTACATGCAACTTACCAAATTCCTTTATGTTTCGAATAATAACAAATGGCTTTGCCTAAACAGAACTATTAGAAGATGATATACCTTTGCTTATGCCAGTGACACATTGGTGTGGGCTCGTCAATAATATTGAAAAAATGTAAAAATATAAAAATACACTTTGCGTCTACCAAAATGCGCAACTCTTTTTCAAATTAAGAAAGTTTTTAATCAATTAACACCCCAATTTAAACCCAAAGTTTTGCATTTATGCAAGCTTTGGTTAAAGTTTCCTCTTAGAATTTTTAAAAACGCTAGCATCTGTTTCGTTAGTGGTTCTTTCACATTTTCATATTGTTTTTTTGTTAACGAAACCACATGCCTTTTGTAAAGCCCATAAAGCAAGGCTCCAAGCCCTGTTTACCCATAAGCCCGAAGATTTGGAGAGCCCCTGTGAAATCTTACCTTGGCCAAGAACTACCTAAATACGACCCACTACCCTGACCCTTTCCGCGAACTGCTGTTTGCTGGCCTCTACTCTGAGAAGCATCTCACTAGCCCGATACTATCATAAACATCAAAATGACCATATTCCTGTGAGGAATTTAAATTGAGACCATCTTTTATGTCCATAAGACCAGTTAGCACATTCAGGAGCAGCATATTAGAGATAATACATGATGTAGGCTATTTTTACAGGTCCGGAATCTTGGACTTTAAACAAAGATATTAGTTTTGGCAATTGTATCTAGGTACATTTATAAATTCTGTAAGATAATTTTTTAGTAACCATTTTACTGTAATTGTTCTTTTTTGACTCTTCGTTTTAGATCCCGGTACAAACTATTAGCTTCTGTGTGAGTTAGATTATAAGTAATGCTATATATAAGTTACATAAGCTTTGATCAATATTTCGCTCCAGTGAGGAATGACGCGCCCTTGTAAAAATGGATTTTCCTTGGGGAGACCAATGCTTATAATTAAGGTAGATAAAACACAATAAGTATATTAATTTATGAGTGAATATTGGACATCGGAACTCAGTGTAAGTCCCACTTTTTTCCTCCGTCGTGACAAACACATCGGATAAAATAACTAAAATTCCTTTGAAATCTTCGCATGTTTAGTATTTAACTAGTGGAAACACTACTCCATTAAAACCTGCTATCTAATCCTTCGTGATTGATAAATATTTATTAAACCACTATGTGTCACATTAAACTCGAGTTTAAAAATTTATATCTGCAGTTTAATATATGCCGGAATCATTGTGTGAGGAAGTAATCTCCTTTCCATTTTTCTCCTCTCTTTCCCAGTTTAATAACGGCTCTCGTGTACACATATTATATGACTGCATGGAAAAACACCAACTTTACCTCCAGAATTTGGTCCGTATACTCTTGCGTTGTTGACTTCCGATCTTTACATACAATGGATCCATGTTAAGAGTCTCTAGACCTTTTGAAGTTGATAGTGCCTTTACTAAGTTTCATCAGTCATATGGTTGGCTATAAGTTCTCATTTATTTTTTGTGCCTTAGGCCAGGAGGCAGGTTTTTCATATTGTATATCTCTTACCAGCGCCAAAAGCTTATAAGAATAACCTCCTGACTCCAATATATCTTATTTGGGTTTATGTCTCTGTGGTGTGTGTAACAAATTTTATAAGAGGGGAGACTGACTATCCGATTTATGTGACGATATGTACAGTATAAAATCCCCAGTCAGCGCTTTATATCAATAATTATAAGTGTGTAAGACTCTTCATAAAATTCCATAATTAGACGATTGCATATCTAGGGTGAAGTGGAACTTAGTTCCATCATTATAAAAACTATAGCAACTTGAAAGGAATACAAGTTAGGTTGTTACCTTAATATACTTGTTTATCAACCATGATATTCCTTCAAAACCCAATTAAGACGAACGCCCTGGGCCTTTCGCGGAGTCTCCAGTGGTAATGTCTTAAGTATGGCCCCCAAATTGAGCGTGGGGATCTGCGAATGGTCAAACCCACAAAATGTACAAATAATCCCAAATTTTATCATTTTCGTTAATTAATCATCTATGTCATACAACCTGATAGAAACCCATTGCACCGAAATACAAAATGACCCTTCAAGGCTTACGTCCGCCTTCCCCGACGTTCTAATATTTTGTGGCCGCATACTTATTTCATTGACCCCCTGAAAGGCAAACCCAGGGGGGCTTAAGAAAATCGGGAACCCCGGAATTTGAGGTGGTCCTTCTGATATCCAAGCACCAAGCCACGTGATTAACTATGTAGAAACAAAATCAATTTCCCACAATTGGATTCCGCCTACCATAGACCGCCTCATAGCTTTCCCTTTCTAAGCCAATAATTTTTAGTTAAAGAGGACTTAAAACATGTCACCGGGCACGCTTGCGCGGCATTAGGTAATTTTTTTTCCGGGGGGGAAAGCGAAGGGAGAGCGACGAGCCGCCACAAAAGAGGAACTTTATAGAGCCACGGGAAAGGTTACATGCCGCTCTTAGGCCCTTAGGTGCGGGTCCAGAACTGGTGCCTAGGCAGGGGGTCAAGGGTATCCACCTGCCCCCTTTCGTGTGGGACCACGGGGACAGATTTCAGCCGCCCCAGTTTCGGGGCCCGGCGCCGCCTGTACCTTGTTATGGAATGCCTTACCTTAAGTGAGTGTGCTGATTTTTGTGCATTCGTGAGCTTACAGCCCCTTGTTTTGCTTTGTGCTTGCCGGTTTCCCCTGCGTTTCTGAAAAGATAGTTTCCCCAACCCGGAAGGTGCTTAAACCCGTGAAAATAGTTGCACAACTGGTTTGAGGTGCCACTGAAACGCGGGGACCGAAAAAGCTCCCCCTTGTGTGTATTACTAGTTTGAGGATAGGTTTTTATTTCTCCATTGGGTTTGTAGCGGTTGTTTTAGGTGAACCCAGTTCCCTTCGCTTTTACAAGATTCCTTCCACACCATTCTCCGGATGTTATCCAGGCAGCCCTACCAACAGGCCAGCTGAGTTAATGGGACGGTTTCTCATGGAAGGGCTCAGAACAGACCCACCCCGAAGCGGAAACTGGAGAAAAGAGGAACTTTAGTCCCCATGGATGGCCTTAGTTTTGAATAATGGGAATTTTTGTGCGTGAACGGGGGCATGCCCTGTGTGTTAAAAATAGGTCCTTGTGGCCACTGGGTTTATGTAATTTGAATAATGGTTGGAGATGTGCTGCGGCACGGGGGGGCGGGGAGTGGTGGCAAGCAACCTCACGTTCCTGAGCCTCACAGCCATCTGTTTGTCGGCCATTCAGATGTATGTCACTAGATCGTCTTTTGGGATTTTAGAACTATACCTAATAAGAGACAGACATTTTGCTACTACTTCCTTTCGACGTTTGGAAAATTGAAACTTTCCTTAACGTGTACAGCAATCACCATTCTAGCGCGCGCGCGCTCTCTCCTCTCTTATTATCAGGGTTTTTTTTATTCTACTTAACAAAATAAAGGGGGGGGGGTTGCAAACCCCGTAACACCCCCTCTAAGATCCGCCAATGCAGCGTTAAAGTGAGAAAGTTGACTCTTGTGGCCGGACTTACGCTGAATATATATATAATATCTACATTAAACCCCCATCCCTTCTAAATCCCCTATGTTTAAAATTATTCAGAGAACCTGAATAATGAATGACTGAAAAAAAGTCCGAATATCAAGACGAATTAGATGGGTTTGCCGTTACCAACTTGATGTTAATAAAAAAAAAAAAAAAAAAAAACGGGGGATTGAGGGGTACCATGCCGATTAACGTGCCCAGGCTTTGTTTACAATCTTACGAACCCAGTTGACGTTGTATGCGCTTATTATACTCTGTAAAAAACTGTTTCCCTTATATGACGTTCAGGAGATAAAATAGCAAATAAAAATTTACACAGTTTTCTTGGAATAAACAAACTAATTCCCCGGGGAATAGTTTTTTTGACTATTCCCCGTTCGGAATAATTTACCCGCCACGCTATTGACGCCAAAGTTATCTGATTTCCTGATAAATTTGATATGGTTGAGGTACTTCAGCGTTAGATAACTACTGTAAGGAGGAGTTCACCTACAACCAAATATGTTCGATCTCGAAACGGTATTTACGAGTTACGAAGGGGCTCATCCGCTGCCGCTTGTCGCACTACTACAAAGATTTAGCTAGAAACAAACAAAATGTGTAAAAGTGGCTTTTTTGGAGACTATTTATTTTAGGACAAGATATGAAAAACTATAACATTGAGGAAATTAGAGAAATGTCACTTTCACATGGAGATCGGTTCGATGTGTTTCTAAATTTTCAAAAAGAAGTTTTATGCTGAACTGGGGAAAAACCGGACGGTACTTTCTACCGCAAGGAAAGCTTAATTAGCATTTGGACTTCAGCCAACACAGTTCATAGAACGAAAACAGCCGTTTGATATTGTTAAATAAGTTAATGTTTTAATAACTGAATTTTTAACAATATGTCTTAATTCTTTCTTTTCCCAACAGACTTATGAAGTATTACATGGTCAGACATCAGTCAAAATAAAACCATCTTATTCACTTGGCCTGTGACTTGTGGACATAGCTCTTTGATTCAACCCTTGACCAGGAATCTATTCCCCTCGGAGCAAAGCCCTCGGGGAATAGTTCTGCCTCGGGTTGAATAAACAGAGCATAATCACTCACAGCCAGTGAATAAGTGTATAATATCAATATCGTACATTATAGGCCTATATGCGCATGTCCAGGTAGCCAACTTGGCTACTAGCTACTACCCTTTCGGTGGAGTTTAAATGTATGAAATAAAAAGAAATGAGAGTCCGTATGTTAGCCACAAGTTTATACTTATAGGCCTACTTACTGTTTCAATCGTACTCTTCCATTTATACCGAGATCTGTTTGCTATCGTCGACGTCATAGGAGGGACATTTTGTTCTTTGCCATCTTCGTTTTCTTTGGCATCTGGTGTGCCGTACGTCTTTGGTGGCAAGTTAGCCATGTAGATGTAACAATAATCGGCATTAATAAAAATATTCCATGCAAAAGTCGGGTATGACGTCATAAAGTCATCACGGTGTAAAACATTTCCCGCCATCGCATATATCGGTCATAATTAGGTTCAATAACTCTGTTTTGACAATGAGACTTTATCCCTGTTGTCTAAAACGGTAATCGCGAGTTATTTAAAGCGTTTAGTTTGGGTGACAGTAGGAAGGAATGAGATGCAGGGATATTAATTTACCTTAAAGCCCATCATTCACACCTTGATTTGCCATAATTTTATCAGATTTTTTTAAAAAATTCATATAGGGCCTAATGTAGATCTAGGAAGTAGTGCTCACAGCACAATATTTTTGTCTTTATTTACAATGAAACTTAAATTGAGGTGTTTTAAAAGGTGTCACTTTTAAATTATCTGCTTCTTATTACAAATGCATGCTCCTAATTATATAATAGTTTCTCTAGACCTTATTCAAACCAAAATGTATCATATAGCTGAAACAACACAAAATCTTCCAACAACACATCAAATGATAACTTGAAACTGTGTAGATCCCGGGGTGTATAACCTTAAATTGTTTGTACAAGTAAAAGACAATGGCTTAGACTAAGCTTTTCTATGCCTAAAAGTCATTTGGCAAATGCAAGCACTTGTATTTGTGATCAGTCAAGGGGAGGACTTTTCTGAACTTCATATTGGTAAGCAATCCGTGGGGATCCGGGTTAGAATAGGTCCCAGACTCCCAACATCCCCTTGTGTGTTGTAAGAGGTGACTAAATTTTTCAACATATAATGATATAACCACAGCATATATATATAATGATATAACCACAGCATATATAATGATATAACCACAGCACATAATGATGTAACCACAACATAATTATAATGATCTCAGTAACCACAGCATATAATGATCTAACCACAGCATATCATAATTATAGGACAACATCATATAATTAAACGACTTTACATAAGACAGCTATGGTGTTCCATTGGTAAGGAATGGTTTTCTCTTCTTGTCTTCATTTATCACAGATTTTGAAACAACACTACTTTCATATACACATGCAACGCTTTGTTAAACAATATCGGTGAAAATTCTTAATTTTCAATCACACGATTTTGAAATATCCTATTAGCAAACAAAACAACTTGTTCATTGTATTCCGAAAAAAAAAAATCACGTCTTCGTCGACATGGGGCATATTCTTCTTTTTAAATGTTCTTATGTCGACCAGTTTCGATTTATAAACAGTGTGGTGAAAACCTTAATTTTTAAATATATTTCTTACAGTCAGTGGTTAAAAATGGGTTTAGATAAATAATTTTCTAAATATAACAAGATCAATAAGATGTTTATATACATGTAACATTTGGATGAATTTATATCACATAATAGTTTGCTCAAGTTGCAGTGGCGGATCCTGGATTTGTCGAAGAGGGGGGGGGGTCCTTTGAAAAAATGGGGCTAATATGCTACTAGAGATCGGAAATAAAGCACAAGTAGGGGCTCAGGGGGCGAAGCCCCCGCGGAAGCTTCTGTGTTTAAGAGCTTTTAAAGTTATTTTTAGGGATATTCTATACATATTAATAATTTTGATCACGGGGAGGGAAAGGGGGAGGGGGCTGTACTGATAAATAATAAATATCAGTAAATCTTTCTTTAACAATACAGCAATGCACATTTTCAAAATTATCACTCAACCCAATTTCATCAAGAATATTTTTTTTCAGCATGCACATTTGAAATCCAATTTTTACAACTTTTGATTTTTGTAGAAAAAAAAAAAGAACTTATCCTCCACTGTGGATTTCAAAATACAAATACGATTTTCGGAGTGCGTAATATGTTTAATTACCCAATTACGCAATTTTTCTAACGTAAATCAAAGGAAGTCTACACAATTCACAATAAGAGGCATTATATACTTAAAACGCGTACCCAATCATAGACTAGACCCCCCCCCCCACCCACCCCCCATCCCCCCCTACCCGTCCTTTAGATTTTCATTCAGTAATATTTTCATAAACTCTTTAGATGTTTTCGCATAAATATGTTTGGCTTTTTTTTTTTTTTTTTTTTTTAATTATAATTTAATTTATTCATTAAATTTTTTTTTTTTTTTTTAGGTTTGCAAAAGGGGGGGGGGGGGGGCGGGGGGGAGGACTCTTCTGGATCCGCCCTTAGAATGATTTTTCACTTAATATAATGGGTTATCTGTCCTTGATACACCGGCTTCTCCCAGGTGAAAAGGAAGTCCGAGTGCCACAGAAAGCGCTTGGGTTTAAAGAAATCCATTTATGGGAAATATGAATTATTAAGTATTAGTTTGTACATTGTGACTTACAACTGAGAAATTGCGTTATTTTACCGCAAAGATATCGTAAAAAATCTTATTTGATACCTATTATTTACCAAACATATGGAAGACTCAGATTTGACGTGTAAGATTGCACATGCGGTGGAAACATGTGCATGTGTAATATTGTCATTGTGTAGTGTGATCGAGTTGTCAAAGTATACTTCGAGACCATTGTAAGGTATTTGATTTGTAGTCTTGATTAGTAAATTGAATGAAATACGAATTGTTAACTTCAAATGCATATCACCACATCTTTGAATTCGAATTTCCTCTACATTATAATAAGCATATTGACTGTTTACTTGTTTATTTTGGTATGCTTTCTTTCAAATGTTGTCATACTAAACATTGAAGATTGTTTCTTCACAATTCTTCATGAAATAGCACACTGATTTTAGGAATGTCAATTATTTCATGGTTTTGAAAATAATCTTAAAGGAGTTTTATCACGGATTCAAACTTTTCTAGATTAGGCCATAATTACATCTCTAATACTAATCTAAACACATCACAGTTCAATTAAAGGCAATTAAAGCCGTAATTAGTTGTAAATACGCCCTCAAAGTTAGGGTCCTCGCAGTCAATTTTTCGTTAATGAGATAGCGGGTCACTGTGTCACTGTCGCCGTCATCTGCGTCATAGATGTCAATTCTTTAACGATGACCGTAGGATTATCGTGAACGCTCTGAGTTTAACGGTAAATAAATCAACTCTAGAACATGGAGAGAGAAATTATGACATCGATCAAATACCTTTAGTAATGACACATTCGATTACATGTTTGAACCTCTAGCAGTCAATAACGAAGAAAATACGCCTACAAGTAGCGACGATAGCGAAGGCCTCTACATACAATGTAATCATGTTAATTTCCAGCATACACGAGATTTTGTTCATGAAAGTTTAAGCAGACTCGATATGTCCTTTGTAGAAACTTAGAAGTAGTCGAAGTTATATACAAATAATTAAAAAATATAAACTATCGTTTAATTTGTTACTCAGCAGTGCCCAGTGATAATACGAATGTACGATATAAGGTCATATAACACCCCATCGTTAATTGTCAAAGAGGAGTATGTTTGAGATGCCGTATTATTTAGAGATCTGTCTGTAAAAACAAATGCGTTAAATTGAATTAAATCCATTACATTGTTGCATGAAGTAGATGAGTAACAAGTCAGTCTTTTACTGCAAAGACACGTGGAATCAAGAATCGTTCTCAGGGAAGTGGGCGACAATTGGAGTACCAGTTTGGTGAAATATGGTGTTTTCAGCAAGAGGTAAAAATCCCAAAATATTTTCAACATCGGACAATTTTTCATGCTTTTTGTAATTGATAATATAAGAGTTAGAATATTTTGGGTGTAATTTGATATGAACATGCAGTCCACAAAATAGGTTTTTTTTTTTTTTTCCACTCATAAGGATGTTCGTGAAAGAAAAGCATTGCCTTGAGGGGATATTGAACACTATCAAGTTGGCAAGCGCAGTCTATATACAATGTCGTTCGTAAAACAATACGTGCGGATCATCTTTGTTGATTTTATCACGTGCAAATTAAACGGCCCGTGTGTACACATGCATATATGCTTATACTGTGGTTAAGAAATATTCCGATTAAAAAAAATGATTGGCTTTTTCAAGATACTTGTAATTTAATTATTCACCAATATTGTAAGTTTTCAAAGCAAGCGATAATTCTCCGAGTGAAACACGCCACTCAATGATCCGATTTTCACCTGGGGAAAACGAACCCCTTTCTCAAAAGGTGTTGAAAAAATCCAAATGCCGCACAATACACCATATTATATCTGTTTAAATCCTATTCGATAATTTGTTCGTAACGGGTCTTCAGCGTGATAATTGGCTGCTTATCTAAACAAAACAAGTGTCCCAATTGACACCTATGACGACAACAGTATGGCGCGTAAAATCGCCGATCTAAAAATATGCATATTCGGAAATTCAGAACTTTGAAAAGCTATATCTTTGAAAATTAGCTTTTGACACAAATAAACTCGATGAATGATTTTAAAAGCATCTTTTCTTTAGATATAATAAAAAATACGAAATTTTGAACTCGTGATAAACTCCTTTAAGTTTCATGTTAAAATACATTATTTAAGTCCTTATATTATTTCTAAGATCAGTGCTTTCGATTTTATCTAAACTGTAACAAAAATGCCTTCAGCAGATTTTTTATATTGAAAGAATAAAATCTTTGTAGAAATCGTTTGACATCACTTTTTATCAATGAGTGTTGAACAAAGTGTTCAATCTTTTTAGAACAATAAGAATGCCCTAAAATACTAAATGTCCTACAGACCTGATCACATGCTGTAATGTAGCAAGGAAATTTTGTCGTTGGTGCATACACTGCATATGTTGTTGAAATATTATACTGTTTCATGGTGAATACCTTTGAGTAAATTGAATTTATGGCAGTGTTTTTTCCACTAATTTGGGACTGGGGGCTGGGGCCCTCTCAATTTGGGAAAAAGCACAAAAACAAGAAAAATTGGGAAAATTCATAACCACTGAAATAAGCCATTTAAACCTACTTTCATATTTCACAAGGGCAGATTTATTGTCTCATTTTCACTTTATCTGATTCTGAGCCTCTTCATCAAGGTGTACCAGTTTCTTAAAATTCAATTTCAGTCTTTATTCCCGTACACTTCTTTTCGATCTCTAATAAGTTCGGGCTCGATATTCAAATTCAAATGCGTCCTTCATGCTTTCCGATGACAGACTCGTGTATTAAAACACTTTTTAATAGGGTAAATTAGTTGTCAAAATGTAATTTTTTTTGCTTCAATTTACTTTTAATCACATAACTGAACACTCGATATCACATATCAGTACACACAAACATATTCATTATGAATACACTTCCTTCCGGTGAGGCAAGGCAAATATTTACTGAATAAAAAATTATTGCAACATTATTTTTGAGATCGGAACAACACCTATTTTTTTTTATCTTAAATAACTTTCTTACGTAAAATGGCCGAGTAGTTACGTAATAGAGTTGAGGCATTTAGATAGCTCGCACATTTTTTTTTTTATTTATTTTTTTGTTGTTTTGTTAATGATTGGGATTTCCCCCTCAAAATTGGAAAATATTAGATATTTAGGATGGACTGGGGCCGAATATCGGCCCCAAATCGGGCCCAAAAAAAACCACTGTATGACTGGTGAGGTGGTTGATTGTTGGATCACGCTCTGTGAATTTAGCAGTATCACACACAGATTATTGATGGGTACATTTATATAAAGAAAATTAAAATATAACATGTTCAAATTAGAGGATAAAATTTTGGTTGCGATCTGGATCCAGAAGACTTTATTGTAAGGCCTAAAATAAATGTGTTCAGTTTCCTCTAACCCGACCACCTTAAATTATTGCTCCGACCCTAAAGATTTTATTTGAATATTGAAAAGCAATTATTTTTTCTGGATAAAATATGTTCTTAGTCCATATTTCCGTTTTAGTTACAGTGTCAAACATGTGAGCAACTTTGATAATGTTGTAACTCAAAATAAAACTTGAAAGTATAAAATTCAATAGAAATTCCCTAGTTAATGTAATAAATCATAATGAATCAGTAGTAAAATGACTTATTGTTGGAATTTATTAATGTAAATGTGTTCGAAAAAAAACTTAAAAATAAAATAAAATTTATTTCAGTGTTCCAGCTAGGATCATAGGGGCAGGGCGCATACAGGAGCAAAAAGGGCACTCTGGTTTGAAAAGGCACATGGAATATCATTGCACAAAATATAGCCTTTTTGTAACTCATTCAGAATACTTCGGATTTAATCCATGCAAACGGCAAACATTTGTTTGTGACAATTTTTTTTAAAATAACAAACCTGCAAACAACCAGAATAGACAGATTTTATTACTGAATAAATAACATGTTATTTCATTAAAACAGATCTTGAATATTATTAGATACATGATTGACACTCATGTTAGTTCCGGTAGAGAAATTCGAGTGGCGGATTAGCAGCGACATTTCGTCAGGTGCCAGTGCTTATTGAATATGTAATAATGGCTAATTATCACCTCTCACCCTGACTACATGCAGATTAAAGATATCCTAATTGGATAATTGGACACGACCTCTAGGCAATTCATGGACTACTGATTGTAAACAAAACATTTTTTAATCTTTTTAAAAAAAATGTACAAAGGCATACATGATTCCTTCTTGAAGGCAGAGGGCACAGCAAAGGGCAGGCAGGCGCAGCGCCCTTCTATTTTGGCTAGCGGGACCTGTATTTCCTACCTACCTACCCTATTATTTTCTGGACTGTTAGCAGAAAGTTGCCAGAAACACAACTATTTTTATTTTTGGCCTAACCATGGTGGAGGTCAGAAATCTCTGATTGCTCTTGTATTTATGTCATCAGGATCCGTGTACTGCTGTCTCTATGATAACATTTTTTAAGCAACCCAGCCATTTCTGTTCTTGGAGCAATTTTTGTAAATTTCCATAAATTTTACAAACACTCGTACAGCGTGTTATGAAATACAATTTTTTTTTTTAGTAACAATGTCTCGAAAGAATGACAAATCCACTGCTCCAGCTGACAAACTGACTCGTATCGCCATTGTCAGCAACGACAAGTGTAAGCCGAAGAGATGCAGGCAGGAGTGCAAGAAGTCGTGTCCTGTCGTCAGGATGGGTAAGAAAGATGTCCACTTCAATTTCAAGGATCGGATGTTAAAATTACAAGGCATTATTTAAACAAAGTATCATTTTGTTATCATTTAATTTTATTTCACGTGATCACCTAGCGCCGATTCTCATTGGTTAAAACACCTTTTAAGAATTGAGGTTATTTTTCGATCACGTACCTTAACAACAAGTAAAGTCTAATGGACATTGTTTTGTTGTTGTAATATAAAATTAAATGATAAGAAATAAATCTTATATTTTTTCGGGTGATATACAGGTTATCACCGAGATTTTAGACGGTAAAACTTTTCATCAATGCGCTTCGCCCGAAAAAATATAAGATTCATTTCTTATGTCATTATTTGGAATATGAAGGTCACCAACATTGTAGGATTATTTGGTATTACTTACACTTGTCATTTAGTGTACTGGGAAAGGTCATCTTTTTCAATAATGACAACAAAATACATTTCATTGCTTTTTTACATCAACACCAACAGAACTGGTTGTGAGAAGATTTTATAAGTTTATGATTAGTGCATTGCAACCCTGTTGGAAAAATATTCAAGAAAATTTGCAGTTAAATTTCCGAAATGTTGAAATTTGAACATCAAACATTTTAGATCTGTGGATCTGGGCTACATGTAGAGTAGAACAGCCAACTTTATGTATCATAGACAATTTGACATGAACTCAAAACTCTATAACAGAGTTGTTAAAGGGCCAAAATGTAATTATGAATGTGCAAGGTTTTGTTTATGCATTTGAGAAGTTTTCACTCACTTTGAGATGCCACCAGCTGTAAGTGAAGTATCACAAATTTACAGCTGTGCTTTCAAGTTTAATAGCACTCAGGTTTGACAGATATGTCAACCACCCCGATTTTAGCGGATTTTCTCCGAATTTCTGACCAAAAATCCGCTCTCCGATTTGCTAAAGAAATACTCCATTTTTCACTGAATCTGGAAATTGTTCGATGTCGGTTCCATTTTAAATCTGTAACGTGAGGGTTCTTTAACGTGCCAATGCCTGTTGTGACACTTGACCTTCATATCTGAAAGACTTGCTACTAGATGCTGAGTGCTTGGTGAAGGAACAATCACTGGCTGCCCCAGTGATAGGGATAACTTCTGAAGTGAATGTGACAATGGCCCCATATCCTAAGACATCAATGTGCCATTTGCAAAATCAATGCGCCATAGCTTGAAATGTATGTGCCAGAAACATGATTTTCGAGAAAAATAACAAACCTTAGGTTTTACTCTTCAGTTTTTATTACCGGTATTATATGTTTGCTATGCGATACCGGCTGTTCGGACTTGATGTTCAAAGAATATCTAGGCGATAAATTTATTCGACGCTAGGCGATAAATTAAGTCAACACATGCATTGCTCCGAATTGTGTGACAAGCCTGAAGGTATCAAATATAATGTGCCTCTGTGGGCACATTGACAATGTTAATGTGCCATTTTTTTCATTTAATGTGACACCGTGCAGGACGCGTGCTTATCCCAGTCACTGCTGCCCGTGTTTAATTTTTGTCTCTGGCTGAAGCGAGTCTCAAACTCACAAATTCCCGATCATGAATTGAATGCTTTACCATTTAGCTACCATAACAGTTAAAACAAACATTTGTGTGTTCCATAAAAGTTTGATTTATTATTTCCATTGTTTGTTCTCTTAGGAAAACTGTGCATTGAAGTATCCCCTGCAGACAAAATTGCTTTTATTTCGGAGGAACTGTGCATTGGATGTGGTATCTGTTCCAAGGTAAGTAACTCTGAGCAGAAAGTTTCCTCCCTTTACACATTTGTAAGTTTATTTCACATGTATGCCATCTTGCTGATTTCTTTCTTTGTACTGTATGATTTGTAACAAGAATATAAAATGTTACAAACATTAGAGATTAATACATTAAGGCTCCCTAAACGAACGACAGTTTGGAGGACTGAATTGTTGTTGATACGGATTTATATTTTCTTTCTTGGCCCTGAACTTGTCCCGTCGGTTTCTTAAAGAAGAACAGGAACGAATTTAAACAAAACTCGGATATGCATAGGCCATGCATATCTAGTTGCACCCTTCTTTAATTATGTCTCCCCCCACATTGGTGAGGAGAATATTGTTTTGGCCTGTCGTGTGTCCCCGTCACAAAGTTTCAGTGTGCAACTCCTCTGTAAAACTACGATCCGATTTTGAAAACTTCACATGTAGAAGGACATCATATGTAGTTGTGCATATACCGGAAGGAATTTTTGATCCTCCCTTATTTTTGTGTTGAGTTATGCTCCTTTCGAAACTTTAATGAAATTTGCCATGAAATCCTCATAATATAACTTTTGCAGCTGCAACTCCCTCTGAAAACTATTGATCCCATTTGTTGACAACTTCACATGTAGCAAGGACATCGATATTGTAGTTGGGCATATTACAGGGAATTTTTGATCCCCTTATTTTTGTGTGAGTTTGCCCTGTCAAACTTAAGTAATTTTTGTCAAAAACTCTCATAAAATAACCTTGTCAGCGACCCTCTGAACTACCGATCAGTTTTAATGAAACTGTATATTAGCAGAAATTCGTATTTAGTTGAGCATATTAAGCCAGGAAATTATGATCCAATATTTTTTTGGAGAGTGTATAACGGGTCGCTTTGAACTTAAGAAATTATTTGTTCAAAACTCCTTCTTTTAAAACATACTCAACTGACAACACGGGGGGGGGGAGGGGGAGGGGGGGGACATATGTTTTGCCTCCAAAAACTAACTTAGATGTTTTTTTTTGGGGTTGGCCAAACATAAAAGGGGGATCAAAGGGTGTGTTCTAACATTGATTCCTATGGGGAAAAATTTAAACTCTATTGTAATTGGTTATAACTTTGAAAACCGTCAGATATTGACGTGAGATCTTTCAAGGCATGTACTGAATGTTACAAGCAATATATGCTATTACATTCAATATCGCCCTTGGGGTCAACCCCACCTTCCAAGAATGAGAAATTG